>JAZGTI010005230.1:0-25917 GCA_036877585.1 Botia kubotai | reverse complement strand
AATAGTAGCCGATACACAGTGAACCTCTGCTAATAACGCAGACCTCCAAATATTCACAGTTTATATTTTTAATATAGAGTCAAGCAGACTGCAGGAGTTGATCTGTGCTGGAGGACAGACCAGTGATGATAATACAAGTGGAGAAAAACACAAATTATGTGCACTTACTCACATAGTTACTCATCGCGTGTGACCGCCTCCAGCTGCGCTGAAAGAACGCTGTCATTTCTGTCATTTCAGCTCGTAAAGATTCTGTGGCTAAACTGGTCTGATCGGTACCCAGTACAATATACAGGTCTGTGTATGGCTAAGATATCTGTTATAGCATTTGTACCACAGTATGTATTTTGCACAGCTATTAGTGGGCGGGACTGCGTTACATTATTTAACTGTGACAGCAACCCAAAAAAAAAAGCGGGTCACGTCACAATCAAGGACACTGGAGAACATGTTTTTAGGGCTGTAATTTAAAACAGAGTTTTGTTGTTCATGGCTGATAAAACTGTAATGTGCCACAATAAAACTGCACATATGACACAAATCTGACAGAAAGTCCCAGTCATACAAAACACACAATAAAGAAAAACTCAACCTGTTGAGAAGACCACGTTCTTCGAGATGAGCTTGTAGTCCACGATGGAGAACTGAGGAAGTTCTATCCTCTCCACTCCAGAAACAGCTCCATCTCCCCCTCGCCAGTAAAACTCGATGTCGTCTGTGGTGTAGCCATCTGTAAGATCCCAAAAACACAGCGTTACCTGCAGACTGAGAGAACATCTCCAAACATCTGAGATCATCTCAACAACAGAAGAACAACAGCAAAAAATGCTGCAGATGAATCCTGCTTTATAAATACTGACAACAACGTTTGATTTCCAAACGAGTGATCATTAAATTATGTCGAGGATTCTCGGTCTATAAACCAGACGCAAGCACACAACTGTGAGTGAATCTGGGGAGCATGTTTGCTCTTTCTCCTTCTTCACTAAAGGTTCTCTGGATGTCTGTCGGCAACTTAAAATGAGAACCACTGACCTATTTAGCGTATTAAATAATTAAAGAGCAGCTGCTGATTCCTTCATATTCAAGAGTTTTCTCTGCATGATTTAGCAACCAGGTACAGACCAGAAAAGCTAACAAAGCTGTGTCCCCTATTTAACACTGAAACAACAGTTCACCCAAAAATAACAATCCTGTCATCATTTCCTCACCCTCATGTTTAAAAGCAAACAGAGACGGTTTAATGAACTGGTGCTTTTTCTTTCATGGAATTAAAATCCGGACGGACGGAAACAGTAAAGCGATCAAAGTGGTTCGTGTTATGTGTGGGGTTAAAGTTTATATATTCCAACTCCACGCAACCGTTATGTGTGAAGATCACACTGAAATGTACGTTTGGGTGAATTTATTTACTGCCAATCTCCTCCTCCAATGAGCTATTAACTCACAAACCTCTTTGACTGCATCAGTGAATCAGTGAGTTAAACCAGATTTAGCATTCACACTGACGAGTGACAAATCATTTATGATGCTTTGTGAATCTGGAAATAAGTCATAAGGGTGTGGAACAACACGAGGGTGAGAAAACCTCATTTTTGTGTGAACTGTTCCTTTAACACACTGCTCAGCAACACAGGTAATAAAATAAACCACAACTGTTTAATGAGGCAGAGAGCAACGCGATATAAATATGACAACTGCAGACAATTATCATCCGAGTTGCTTTCTTAGTGTGGGAAATAACAGTGCAGTGGACTCCACTTCAGAGGTGACGGACTGGAGAGATTCTAGTTTGCCAGCTTTAAAATCTCTTTCTGAATCGTGGCCATTAAAAATGGATCAGGAATGAATTTTATCAGTGAAAGAAAGACTAAGCTTGTCTCATTAGCTCGTGTGAAACGCTGCACACTGACACAAAGCATTTGTGTTAGTGGAACGTTACATCCCAGTCCTCTGCTCGCCGATGAGATATGAAGATACACTGATTAAATGCACAGAGAAAGACACAACTGGGCTACAGTGTGCAAAACGATAGAGACGGACGTTACGATTTAAACCGAACGAAACTGGACTTGAGGAGGAAAACAGGCAGATTCTCACATCTGAATTTAGACCTTCATGGAAATAACTGCAGTAAGTGTAATTTTAAAAATATTTTTCATTTTATGTGTGCTTTACATCATCATAAACAATATAAAGGGTATTTTCAGTTACATTTTAATGTGGAAATGTGTCTCAAATTTGAACAAATGTATCTGTATTCAAATGATATATATTTCATTATATAAAATTAATCTGGTGGACTCTAATTTTATTATACAATATAAAAATCAATAGATTTACATTTGACAGCAGAAAACAATGTCTTGTCAAGTGTCTTACAAGTAACATTCTACATAAAGTGTGAGGAATTAATATGCAAAATTAGTCAGCATTATGATGAATATAATTATACCGTCTTGCCTCTGTTTAACAATGACACAGCAACACTCACTCATGTGATGCTAAACTCTACTTGCCCAAACTTCCTGTTTAAACAGGAAATACATCAACACACGTGAGAAAAGTGCCTGCTAAGAGTCCCTAAGAGATTGTAAAGGACCTTCAACATCTTCATTTGTCTCAGTGAGAGTGACTGAATGAATAAAAGATGTTAAACGGACAGTAATGAAGAGAAAGAATGAAGATAAACAGCACTGCTCAATGTATTAAGAGCAGACAGGAAGGCAGGCTTGAATCGCACGGTTTCTGGGCTGCTTAACACTTCTGGCAACTTGATCAAATAGAGGCAGTGTGTGTTTGAGCATCACATGACCGTGCTGTAATCATGACTTCAGGGACGCAGACAGAAGACTAAAAAACCTCAATATTCTCCTATGCACTTCATTTTTTATCACAAAAAAAACCAGCGTTACAATTAAGGGCAATAATGGCAAAACAGCCCATTCATCTGGATGAAGCAGATGATTCGCTACTGCTGTAGCTGACCACTGCTGTCAGGCAGATGCCCGGTGGGTAGGGCTCTAAAATCAAGAGTGTTTATCATAGGATGACTGTGAAGGAATCATGAGTGGAATCTGGGCCGGGTCAGGAGGAACGCGACACTTACAGCTCTCGATCTCCAGCGTGCAGTTCTGCTCGTCCAGCGGGTATCGCCTCAGGTCCATCATACAGGCAGCCGTGGTGGTGATCCTGCATGCAAAACAGAGACTGTGGGGATTACTGAGGCTTCTCAAGGACAACAGGGACGAGCTCAGGCTCCCCTCCTCCTCCTCCTGTTGCCTCCATCTATAAAATCTCAGATCTACACCAACATCTAGCTGGGCTTCCCTCTTTGAACGTTACGTTATTAGAAAGTTATGTTCCATCTGAACTACATGTTAGGACGTCGTTCCACAGATTGACTCAAATCAACTCATTTCTGGTCGTGATGTCACAGCTTCAGAGTGTTAATTCATTCTCATGTGTGAGGAGGTCTGTCACAAACTCTGGTGATGAATGGATCAGACTGACTGCATCAGACTGCATCTGATATTTCTCCGTCACACCAACAATGTGCAATCAGAAGCAGAGAACTGTGAACGTAACTGCAGAAGTGGAAATTCATTCAGTGATTTTACCCTCTCAATGTGTATTTGTGCCCGTGGGAGTGACAGGGGTGAATATATGTGCAGCTACAGTGATAAAAGATTTACATTCAATAAACATTCAAAGACTGTTCAGCCTGAATGTTCTCCCAATTAAAATGATAAAACCAGTTACACGTGTGAGAGGAATGGCAACTTTACCACAAGCACTGGCGGCAGGTTTCAGTGTTTTGACTTTAGGATGACATCATCATCAGTGGACGACTGAAGAACTCGTGAACTGAGAGGAAACGATCGAGTTCTGCACCAACGGCTTTTTCAAAGAATAACACAAATGAAATATGGACTCTTAAATGTAACAGAAGTCCCTGAAGTTCATCTACAAACATATATTTTCTGTATATTCTATATAAATATTACGCAAACGTCAACATCATGTTATTAGGATTTATGTCATGTCACAATAGTTTGTGTTAAATTTAAGGCAGCGAACGCACTCAGGATTCAGTGCTATATGTTATTGTGTTGACATTTTTAACTCAAGGTGTCGAGGTTGTTGTATTAAAGACAAGCCCTGTTTCTATTTTTGTTGGAACCTTCATAGTCATAAATCGGCATGTTAAAAACATTGATACTCTCGAGATTCCTTGTTCACATCCCACAATCACAATTCCACAGGAAGTTCTGGAAGTACTGGGAGCTCTGGGAAATCAGGAAATTAGGCCGAGACGGCAGAAATAAAAATAACCAGCTATTTATAGGTCGCTACATCATCCGCCGAAGTCTCAATGTGTTCTGGTGTCTCAGAGATGGACAGATGAGGAAATCATGGCCTCTCTGAATGACAAGCTGTAGGAAAGCTGTGAGGAAAGCTGAAGGTGAGGAGAGCTGCAGAGCTGCAGTGTCTCTCCAGTCGACTGGCCTCACAGTTATAACATCTATTCCTGTATCTCAAACTCCAAAACAAACACCACCAAATAAAACACACAAAACGAACACGAAAAGTCATTTGTATTTTTGCATGCATGTGTCCACATTCGAAAACAGTGTGTTGACTTATGACAAAACGATGTTAGCTCTCGCATGTGCGGTAGAATGCAAAGCAACATTTTTAAATTCTGGACGTGAATACGGACTAGACACAAGCTTTGGGGAAGGTCAACACTGCGGGTGAATAATAAATTCAATTTTGTCTGTTTATCACACAAAGCTGTCGTGTGGCTTTAATGAATAGAGGAATATACTGTACAAATATACATTAGCACAAGTCATATGGACTAATTCTGTGCTTTTTTATGTTTTTTTGAGCTATTGCCCAAAGCTACGGAGCAATTCATCAAAAATGTCTTTTTAACAGCGCTAACTCTCCATTTTTATCCGTCAGTTTGTGACTGTAATTTGGGTTTCCTCACCTACATTTCCCGCTCTCACTCAGTCTCCCTGCGGTTTACTGCTTGATTTGATTGTTTTAGGAGGTCTGGGCTCAAGAGCAAAAGGAAGCTGTTCCTCACCTCCTCTGGTTTTGTGTGTTTAACGCCTCTGACAGCTTGTATCAGCCTGACAAATGAAAGTCCGAGATGTTTACTCTCCAGTACTGTTGTTGCAAAATTCCAAGAATTTTTTGGAAACTTAATCATAATTTATGGGAATATATGGGAATGACACAGATGAAGACAAGTCAAATGTCGAGAAAGTAACGTTTCTGTAAGATACAGTTTGTAAAAACTACCCAACGTTTCCAGTTAATTCCCTTTAATTCCCATAATATTCCAACACAGAATGTCTTCAAAAATGTCTTCAAAAATAGGGGCTTTGTGACCCTAATTCCAAACACACTAGACTTGATCAGTTAGGTAAAAAATAATCCAAGCTCATGTTTCCTATTTGGGGAGAACAATTCAATGCTTGGTGAATTCTGCTTGACAATTGAGAGGACGACCATCCTCAATGGATCAAAACACAAAACCCACCACGAGCCAGTTATTCCTGCAGGAACTCCTCTGACACCTTCTGCTCCAAAATCCCCATTTCTCCATCGACCGGAGAGAGATTTCTCTGCCTGTGCGGTTCTAGAGTTTTCCTGTGCTGTGCACAGGTTCTAGAGTTTTCCTGTGCTGTGCACAGGTTCATGTTAGGGTTGTGTACAGACCCCACGGCACAATGTGTACCTACATACTAAATGACCTTGTTTACTGAGGATAGTGCTGCAACACACCACGCAGGGGTTCTGACTACATCATATCATGAGGGTTAGAAACAGAACGCATTAACAACGTTGCAGTGAAACTCTTTGTCTCACTTCTGTATTGCATCAGAGATTTCGTACATTAAAGTAGCAGTACGTGATTTTCAAAACCAGACAATAAAAACCAACAGAGGATAGACGGACCAACCAGAGAATAAAATATGAGGTAGATGTAAAATCAGTAGAAAACGCTACACACAAGCTTTTTACCTCAGAAACGTGGCAAACAAGCGATACAGTGTATTGAATAGAAAAATGTAGAGCAGGACTTTAAAGGCAGAGTACAGAAACATTTTTGTTATGCTAGTTGAAAGTCTCTTCACATCCTGATAGCAATTACTAAGCAAAGTGAGATAAATATATTTATCATTAAATATATAAAAGGTCATCTGCATTCGGTTCAAACCCTACCGTACTGATTTGAACCTTGCTGGTGATCCTGCTTAGAACGGTCTGTCATTACTGACAGACTCGGACACAAAAAGTAAAAACTTTTAACAGCCAATTCAACTCTTTTTCTTGCAGTGAATGCCCGGCTGATCTGTTTATCCACATTTACACAGAAAGATGGCACTGCAATGTGTGTTTACACAAACTAAATGAATGCCAGTTATAAATAGAAGCTTGTTCACACCAAAGCTGCCCTGTCTTTAGACATCTGACAAACCCACCAGCCATCTGCATATAACACTCAACCGTTCTGTGTGTCGCCGGCTCTTAGCCAAAACCTGAAGTAATCCGTTCAATTAGCTCACTGCGTTTAGACTGAAGTAAACTTAACCGCACCGCAATGATTCTTAAAGCTGCGATCCGTGACATTTCTAGGTTAAAATCAGCAGAGACACGACAGATCAGTGTTCAACAACAACTCCTTACTTTACCCCCATTCACAGCGGTACGTTCAGAATAATGATTTATAATTTGAGCTGTCGCTTCTGATTACTCAGGAAATGTCTGTTTGGCTCCGTTTAACTTCAACATACTAATGGAACGTACGTAAAGTCATTTTATGTTTCAAACAGAGATGGATTCAAACAGTCAGGGATTGCAGCTTTAACTGGACCCAGTACACAGACTTCCTGCACTCCCATAATGTTGATTGAGTTATGTTGTGCTTGTATGTGTTTATTGAGTTATGTTGTGCACTAAAATTCTGCAAATGTGTCACGTGACAGCATAACTTAATTGCTCCTAAACTTGTAATGATATCTTAATTCCTGGAGAGGTACTGTTGTGAACACATGAATCAATGGGACAGAGCAACTACAGGCTGCCCACAGGCTGTTTGCTGACCGTGCGATACAAACTGCACTCAAAACCGGAAAGCACTTTCTCAGTCAGCCAGGTTCTAATCTGATGGGCTGGCTGTACACTTCCTGTACGAGTGAGGACAGGTTTTCTGTCTGTGCATCTCTGCTCAGATACTTTGCATTCGGACCGAATGCAATTATTGAACAAACACTTTTTACTTCTGTACCTTCCACAGAAGTTATACATTTATATAAACAGATTAAGAGCACTTAGCGATTGCTTTCAGGAGGTGAAGAGACTAGCTTTGAAAGCATTAGATCCGCCCTTCCTTCAAAGCCATCTCTTTTTTTTGGTTTGTTTATACATAATTTGTGTATATATTTTGTCTCACCTTTCACATGAGATATATATGTGTGTGTGTATTTATATACTAGACTGATTTGTTGTGCACTGAAGAAATGTCTTAAAAGCACAAAAAACATTGAAATACAACAGAATTTAAATATGAAATAAAATGACTGACATTATATATAATAGATATAATAACAGAAACAGTCATCGTGTTAGTCAAATAAAACACGTGCAACACAGACTAATAAACTGTAACAGGACTTAATAGTTGTGTTTTGACCCAGTAGTGACATTAAACCGGTTAGCTCTCATCTCCTGGGTGGTGTCTGTGTTATTGGTTTTAAGTCTTTCAGGAGCAAAATAATCAGATCTACCTCCCTGTGCTCAGTGCTCAGACTCTCACAGACACTTATTAATGACGGTTATTGCTCTGTTATTTGCTGCTTCCCCAGGTAATTGAGGATCTTCCTATGGCAGGTTTAGCAAGACACCAGAGAAACATGGACCACAAGACCAGTTCACCTGCTACAAACTCACACTGTCTTCCCACACGTACCCACAAACCCCAAACCCTCACTGGCCCGCCTTCAAACAGTAGCCAAGAATATCTGCAACACAACTACAACAGAGAAAAATATTCACAATGGTTTGAGATGTCAAATTTATGGCTATTATAACAACCTCATTTCCTTCTGTAGACACATGAGGAACGAGCTCCATACTGTATGTCTCTGTATGTCAGAGCTGATATATATACAGCTGAACACTCGCTCTCCTTCCGTTCATGTTTTCTCATGTGTTTTTTCTGTTATGTAAAAATATGCCTTTGCTTACGTAACTGGGAACTTACATAATGAAGCATTATACGTGATATTTATTGATTTCTTCATAACGGCAGCAAATGATGTGTTGCAGTGCAGATTTTTAATTTTTAAACACTCGAGGAAACCGCTGTCAGCGTGGAGAACAGAACGCACAATATGCCGCATTGGAATTAGCAAAAACAATTTCATCCTTTCTAAACACAGACAGCGATGTTGAGTCATTAACACCAGCATAATGCCTCAGCAGCGAGGATAATAAAAGCAGGTCTTAACAACACACCGTGAATCTGTTATGTGGGCGGTTTGCAAATAGCAGCGGTGAATGGACAGAATCATACAGCTAGTTACTGATTCTCTGCTGATGGTAACCACAGGTCAGAGTTTGATGGTCAACGACGACCTCAAATGACATCATACCTTAATCCGTAAAGAACCGTGCCATCCGGGTGCAGTCGTATCATCCGGTTCTTCACCGTGACTCCGTGAACAAACGATTTCTTATCGTTGAGAAAGTAGGTGTCAGGAACCCACAGCTGGTCGGCCACACGGTTATCCAGGGTTAAGTTTAGGGGAATCTCAGAGTAGGACAAGCGTTTGTCCCGCCACGCTTGTTGGAAATACATGGTCAGGGTGTAGTCCTAAAAATGAAGGAAATATTGGCATAGTTAGGAGAAGGAACGCTGGAAACTGCTTTGAGATTAAATGTGTTAAAGCTGAAAAACTTCTTTTGCTTAAAAATAAACAAAATCCAGTTATTGAGCAAAAACATGACAGATCAGTGTTCTCGTTTGCCTGATTCACAACTGTAAGTTTATAATAATAATCTGTCATTTAAACGGTTGGGTCAGATTTCCATTTGGCTTTATTTGATTTCAACATATGTGAAAAGTACATAAAGTATCCTGCATATCTGTTTTAAACAGAGATGGCGATAGGGAGGCAAAAGTTACAGATTGCAGCTTTAACTTTTTTCCAAAATGTATTTTGGAAACATTGTTCTTAAGCATCCCATCCACACACAGATCACTAAACACACACACTGAACAAAATGAACACTACACACACACACCTGCACGCACTGAATACAACACACACAGAACATTATACACACCTGTACATACACATAATTGCTTGTACCATTAGTAGCTATTAGTACACTGCACTGTATCCTTATATATGGGGCAGTGAAAGGGATACATATAAAATGATCATGTAGGGCACAAGCAGAAGGAGTTCCTCCAGCCCATCTCTGTGTGAAGGACACTGAGGGTCTACACTGCAGCTTCCCCCAGGAAACAACGTTGATGCCTCGGGCAACTTTCACCTGCCCAAACTCTTCCTGAAACCTCATTTCCTTCTGTAGACATGTGAGGAACAAGCTCCATACTGTATATCTGTTTACAGAGCTGATATATACAGCTAAACCACACACACACACACATACACACACGTTAATAATCAATTAATCTGTCTGTTTGGTTAAAGCTTTTGTCTCTCCATCGCCATTTCTGTTTGAAACATAAAACTGCTGGTTACATTACATTTACGTTTTATCCAAAGCGACTTACATTGCATTATTCTATACATTGTTTCTGAGTATGTGCAATGCCTGGGATCGAACCCATGACCTTAGCGTTGTTAATGTCATGCTCTAACCACTGAGCTACAGGAAAGCAGTTTACACACTTCATGTAGTAATGTAAAGAACTGATTAATAATAATGACATTTGCCATCACTGGTTTCCTTACTGATTTTTTGTGCTTTTGTTCGTTTATCTCGTTAACAGATTAATGTTTTGGAAAAGAGATTAAATATACATTTTCCACACGGAATGCTGATGCCGGAGTACAGAATGTGGAACACCTGGATGTGGAATTATTCTCTTGTGACAGAAGTGGGCAGAATTACTATGGTAACAGATGGTCATGGATGCCTCTTCGGTCTCTGTTTACTTTTTTCTGACATCAGTTGATCTCAAACAGAAGCACAAACACGCGGCTTCTCATCGCAACCAACTGAATTGATCATTTCGCCCTGGATGGCTCGCTACAGACAGAATGACGCGTGATGAGAGAGGTGTAGCACATTCACAGCGATACGCACGGGAGTTTTGGAAGGCGAACGTTTAAGATCTGGTTTAATTAAAGCATTTCGCGAGCTGAAGCAGAAAAAACCTCCGTTAGGTTGTGCTGGCTAATCATCGTTAACAGAGCTGAAATTGCGAACACAAATTAATTTAATCAAAGACGTCTCAAAATCCGCAGCATGAATGTAGCGATTAGGAGAGCATTGGTTATGAATTCTTTATTGGCATGAAATATCTTTAACAAGAAAAGTCTGACGAGACAAAAATATACTAAACGCTTCTCCTGAGACAAAACAGGCTCTCAAACTGAACAGTTCATGTACAGATGAATTATTCTGGATTAATATTCTGGATTAATCTGTTAAACACACTCGTGAGTTTTTACTTCATTCTGCCGCAAAATCCTGTTTCTTCTATTCCTCACATAAAGTGTGTTTTCCTGTCACTCAACATCATCAGATTTAAAACAATGTTTGGAAAAGATTCGTAACTGATTCAGTTTGTTTAGGAATAAAATGTCTTGTTACAAACTGACTTTGTTAGCTTTGCGTGACAATTCAATACAATTAACAGTTTAAATAGAGAAAAAAACACAAATCTCAGCAGAGTCTGTGTGACTCACAGCAGGTGAAACATGAAACATCACTTATGATTATTAATGTCTTTCTAATTGTCACAGCTGTGAGACGGCTGCGATTCAACCTTTTGATTCTCTCAAAACAGCAGTCAGTTCTCTTCTAAAGATACATATTCATACTTCTGTTTAATAATATTACGTTTAACATCATTTCTTCAAAATCTATTCGCAGTCCATCAGCAGTTCCCCAACTAACAATTTAAGGTTGTAGGAACGTTTCTCTAATGTCTTCATGAAGTAACAAAAACATTCTAAATGTTCTACGAACATGCATAACATCCAGTTTTTCAGACGTATTAACGTTACAGCTTAATTACACGAACATGTTTTAATTCTGTAATGTTTTTTAAATGTTCCACTAACTGCTTAAGAATAACGTTTTTGATATACAATGTATGACATTGAACAAATGTGCGACCAAGGTTACTGCAAGAACATTGTTTTTTGAAAACTCTGAGTGAACTTTCTGAGAATGTTACGTAACGTTCTGATAAATTCCCCAGCAGCTGAGTTTATTCTCACTGCAACTGACCGACTTGCTCGCATTGGCCAGCACAGACGCACATTTAAAAACACTGCAGTGTCACCCACAACACAGCAAAGTCAACCCTGTGAAAGCACCTCGTGTGAGATGAAGCTCTTCTGATATCACATCCATACATCAGATTGAGATTGTGACAGCGTGACACAGCGTCATTTGTGGGGTCTGTCCCGCAGAGAGCCGACACTGATGCAGAGACTGCTGTGAGATCTCCATTAAACCTGTCACAACCCGAAGAGATCCATCTCCAATGCACACCACCCGTTTAAAATCTGACCCTCAACAAGTCATTATTTACTCCTTCCAACCCACGATTCCAGCCAGTGAAAGAAATCAAGAGCTCGTGATGGAGAAATGCTGATAACAAGACACCACTGCTGTACTCTGTGAGGACAAGAAAGTCATGTGCATGACGGCTTCAGGACATTCCTCCACAGACTGCAGACTGTACAGGACGGGGTTTTAAGATCCAGTGGTCTGGGGTACTGAAGACAAAACTGCCCCCATCAGCGGGGCGGGTTTATTTACATTCACCACATGATATGTGGAGAGATTATGCCAGTGAAATCTGTGGTATTATCTTCACTTCATCTGCACTCGTACCGTGAGTGCCGGGACGAGGGTGCTGATGACATGTCTGGAGACACATCACGCATCACACGTGGTTAAGTGGCAAAGTTTAAACCGACTCCAAACGGCAGGTGTTTCACATGAATGCACAGCTGAGCACCTGTGTGAAACATGAGCTAAAACATTTGAGCTTGATGTTGTTATTTAATTCAATTTGGTTTTAAAAACATTTTGCGGGAGCATATTTTAATTCTGTATGCAAATAACGCTACAATCCTGTTGATTAACAGTCCATCATCTCTGTGATTTTACATGATGAACGTTCTATTAATGTAAATCAACTGAAGAGTTTAAAACGCTGATCGTCGTGTGAGTCATGTGATTTCCCTGTGAGGAACAGACTGAAGCTCTGCCACAGAATCCTCCACAGCTCTCAGATTGTGCCGTTTAAATATATGCATATTCAAATTTAGCAAATCGTGATTGGTTACACGTCTTAAAGTGGCAAAACTAAACATACAAAACCGTAAATGAGATTTGAGACGACATGACTGTATAATGAGTTCAATCTGTTCCTCACATGAAGCTGTTGGATTCCCTCAGTTGACTTGAAGTAAAGCACACACACACACACACACACATCTCATGGATTATTTTAATGGTGCGTTTATAGTGTATGTGTGTCATTTCTGACCTTCACAGCCGCTGGTCATGATTTAATGTCACTGCATGGAGAAGTGCAGCATAAAAACCTGCTAAACTTCCACGCGGACAATTCCTTCAATTTTCTTAAAAAAGATCAAATTTACAAGACACACTCAACAAAACCACGTTTGAAAGTCTGTACATTAAACGGCTGCTCCGAATTAACTGGAAAATGATGCCTTTCGAATATTAATAAATGATGCCTTTCGAGCACTTTAATAAGATTCTCTGTAGAGACATGAGCAGATCTGATCGACGTGTGAAATTATCATTCAAATCGCTGCACAGTTGCCTCTGTTTACCGCTGCAGCTAAATCACACGTTTCCCTGAGTTGTAAAACATTAAGCAATGATAGGATTTGAAAAACAAGAATCCGCAGTCTTGTCTTAACGGGGATCTAAAAATCGAAACAGAGAACAGCCCACATTAACCCCGCATTTTTTGAGAGGAGAGGTGTTGTCATAGCAACAAAGAGTAAAAATAACACGAAAATAACACACTACTTTATCCGCTCGGAATTAAATAAAACAGCACTAAACAGACGCTAACTGACTATGCAAAAATTATCAGCAATTACAAACGCTAGTGCTAATTAAGTAATCTAATTTAGTCTACATTTGTCGTTTCATGCATTCGTTATTTCAGTAGGCTATCATTGCACGGTCCTGCCTCTTATTCATGTAAGCAATTAATGCTTGTCAGGGTAATGATACATATAGGGGCAATGTTTCCACCCTGCTAATTACGAGCCCATGAGCGAACACAAGTCTGCTTGAATCTCTCTCTCTCAAGTGACTTATGTTTAGAAAATGTTCCTCAACATATTCAGTGTCCCAGCTGAAAACAACAGCTATTTCTTCCATAATTTATGCGTGCATGATATAAAGGGTTGCTGCTTGTTCGTACACAAAGCAGATCATTTATAAAATCACATCATCACATATTATCCATAAGCATTCTCAAAACTCATGAGTCATCAGAAAGTGCCTCAGCCAGTAGAGACAGTTTGGGTTCGACCCTTCTCCAAAAACAGCCTGAATTTAATGTCAAGGCATGACGATGCAACATACAAGCACCGGCCTACAGATCTGCATTGCCAAACAACACAGGTGACCTTTGGTCTGGGCTACCTCGGCTTATTTAAACCACAGGGGACAGATGCAGAATTTTACATTTTAAAACAAAGAGCAGGACGAGCACTGAGGATGAACCGACACATCTGGGGCCGGGACCATTTGCAGTTGCATTGTTTCAATTCAGCAGACGCTTTTATCCAAAGCCACTTACATTTATTTACTGCGTCGCTTCTAATGGAGAGATCACACATCTGTCAAAGACTGAAGCATCTCACCGGATGAACTGGATATGACACATGTAAGACACAAGCGTGTGAGGGAAACAGTCGTGGTGCATTGAGCACCAGCTCTGAATGGAAATATATCAGATCCTAATGACTGTAAATCTATAAGATCAGGTAGTCCAGGATCCAGCTCAACCTCCAGCTCAGGGAAAATCCAGTTTAGCTGGAGAAAGAAACTCTTTTCTGTCGAACTGTTAGAGATTCGAGAGCTCAGCGGTGACACGCAACACGCCTGACGGATCGAGAAAGTACATCTGTAAGCACAGGCTACACTGTATGAAGCATGTAAGACCAGAGACTCCTAAAACTCTCTCTTATCACACAGTGATGGAGTGTCACACTGACTGAATTAAATCACAAATCACGTATGCAGTTCACAATCAGAGATGTAATTAACACGCATTAAAACCTGCCACAGAAAATTGTATTTTGATCAACTACTGATGTAAATATGACAGTTGTGGTTAGGAGCCTCTCCAGGAAAGGAAAATAGTCACATGAACACACAATCAGATCAGCAACGACTTCTAACTGCATGTATGTGTCATAGTATATATGTAAACAAGGCACGGTTCTCGTTTTAATTGGTGCTTTTAGAACATGTAAAGCACTGAACACGGGCCATTTTACCGTCAGCGAGTTAAGAACAGCGAGTGTAAAAACGGAGTCCATCACTCGCGCTGAAACGATAAAGCTGCAATGAGCACAACTCATAAATCATTCATTTCACTCGTTCTCTGCAATTACAGCCGCTCCCCCGCAGCCTCCAACAGAGGGCGCTGCCGCACGAGAGAAACTTTCTGCGCCTTCATCATCAACAGTATGTTGCTTTAAATCGTCATTTGATGGCTGACATTGAAGGTGAAGATGCACCAACAAATATTAAAATTGGCAGAATTTGGGTCTACGCCTCATGAATCTCCCCCCCTACCAAACGCACGACCGACCGTGTCATCTTTCTCCTTGAGAGGGCAACACTCACCTCGCACTAGATTTGTCTTAAACGCGCAAGTCACCTAGTGTAAAACAGTTTGCGTGAACGCGCCCGCGTCCCCGTGCCACATCCAAACTGCGGGTCTCAAAAACACAACGTGAGCCACGCGGGGCGCGTGCGCGCGCGAGTGCGCCACTGCGCGTGTGTCTGGAATTCAAATGGGGCAGCGAAATGCAGAGCAGATCCCCGCAGCATGCCAATGAACTTCTGCAGCAGCTGCACATCTCACCGTCATGCGTGACCGACATCAGCGGCTCAAGTTTGTGCGCGCGGATGTTGCATGAGACATCATGTTTCGTATGCACGAGAACACACAACACCAACAGGAAACTGTGGCATGCAACGTACCATGTTTACTTCGGATACCATGTCTATGCTGGCGATGTCTATGTTCATTCCGACAGCCACCGGCGCTCCTGGTGGAGAGAAACGACATGATTTTTTTAAAACAGGCAATAAGACCGCATGCACGTGCACGTAGATGCCCGCACTTCTACCTTCGGGCTTAAACTGTTCCCAATAACGCCACCTCATTATTATTACATTTCTATATAAATATATAAAACACATTCACGTGGCATGGCGCATGAAACTGTTGATTTGTTACAACCGCTGAAGGTGAACGCGCAACTGCATGACTGACAAATGATCAGTTTCAGACGCGTCCTATGAACTCGAGGACGCTACGGGAGCGACTCGCGTGTGTGCACGGGGGATTTTAAAGCATGACATTTTAATCGCTGTCGTGATTCAACAGAAGTTGCACGGAAAATTTAATTGATTCCTAAGTTCCGGTCTTTCTCTGCTCGGCTTTGATAAAATGCCAAAACAGCATTAAATAAGCACGCATTGATTTCTCTCATGCATTGACATGCAACGCCCGATCGGAGATCAGCACGCATGAACAAGGTTTGCATGAGTAATTGAACATGTTAGTCCGCGTGACACCCCAAATGCAACAATTACATGAATTGTACTCATGCGCTACCTCCGAAATCCGGCCTCAGACGTATGTCGTATCCCTTCATGAGTCTGTCCACCGTGTCTTTGACCACGGGCATATTGCTCGGGTCTCTGATACTGCAAAACATCAAGAGATCATTCTTAACATCTTCGTACGTCAAACAAATTCTCACTTAAAAATCATAATGAAATGGAAGCATACCTTTGTGCGCACGCCACGGCCACGATTAACGGACATAACAATAAGATGTGTTGGGTTTTGGCGATACTCTCCATCGCAACAGTTTTGATGGGCTTCTGGATGCGGGGATGAAGACACAGCGCGCATCCAACTTACTGAAGCCAGTGCAGTGAAGGCAATGAGCTGCGCATGCGCAGACGCCAGCTCCAGATCAAAGAGCATCTCCCGGTGATGCCGGATGAGTCGTTTCCATTGCGGGCAAAATTAAAGGGACGAGCGAATAAACCGAGTCGAGAAATCATGCAGCATTTACAGTCCTGGATGAGTCTTGAAGCGATCTGACCGGTTACTGGAGAGTCCTGCTGGTGACATCATGGGTTGTCATAGTGACACAGAACTTAAGACGTTTTGATATAGCAGCCATGCTTGAGATTTTAAATGCTCGTTTATTTTAAAATATTTCACATTTGGTTTCCCGGAAATAAAAGAGCTACCAGGAGGAATTTTTATTCACTTATTGTGAGATAAAGGAACACGATATATAACAGTTAAAAGACATTACAAAACTTTCTAAGAGTTTTATCTGGTACCTATTGAAACAGGAAGTTGGGGTGCAACATACCCAAGGGCTTGTTCGTTTTTAAATAGCCAGTAGACTTTTGTTTACGTCACATCTGTGAACCATGATCTGCTATCTGGTGTTCCTACAGAGAAGCAAGAAGGTCTGAAATTCCTAAAACATTCATCAGTGTTTCTATTTGTGTTTGGTGACAACTGCACGCGCTGCATGATCTTCTGGATAGATGTGCTTTCAGCTCATGAGCACTCAGTTCTGAACTCTCACACGTGACAACGGTGTGACTAACAGACCTATTCTGTAGATTAAGATCAAATAAAACTAGTAACATTACTGATTAAACATGATTAAAAGCAAAACACCCGTTCTGATTTCATGAGTCTTTTAAACAAGAAAACAAATTTTTTTTATGAACGGAAACGCCTAAACTGAACAGCTGACAATCATACAAATGAGGCAAAACACCAACACACAATTATATAACGCAAATATAGTTCCAGAACTGTCAGTACCTGCATGTTTGTTCTTCAGAGTCACACTGTCTCCTCCGGGGTTTAAATGTCATTTATGAGCACAATTGTTTCATAAATGTCTTGAATTCACATTAGCAGCAGAACTGAGACACATTATACATTCCTGTGCACATCTCTCTGTTCAAAGAGCCGAGAACTACATACAAGCATACACAGAAACATCAGAGAACATATGAAACACGCCCACCCACCCTCAGATGGTCCAGTCACTGCGCATGCATGCATGCAGAAGGGCTAGGAGTGATGTTAGTAAAAGTTCAGTTCTGTGGAAACACAGAACTTTCTCTCCTTAAGAATGAAGTGAAATCTTTGAAGCTGTCAGTATAAACCCGCTGCGTTTGATCTAGTGCAGTGTGACGCGGGTCTCTGTAGAGGGCAGCCCAATAGAAACACTGGTCCAATGTTGCATCACCGCTCAGAGCTGCAGATTATGTCATCGACTCCTTGGCACGCTACACATGCACACAGAAGCGCATGACTAGAACAGAACCAGAGGAGGGCTTGAGGTGTACCAGGTTTAAAATAAAGACGTGCCCCACAGCTGTGAATGTAAAGGCAAATGGAGTGGAAAGTATATACTGGTGATAAAATGGGAAAGGAACAAGACCAAATGTTTGCTCATAAAGCGTCAGACAAGCTTGTGTTCCATCAGGGATGAAGTGAGACACCAAGTGATGAAAGTGTGAGAAAGAGAAAGAGAGAGAGGGAGGGAGAGAGAGGGAGAGGTCCACGAGGAGCACACAAAGTTCTCTGCAGCCGGTACACGATCTCACCGCTGAACATGTCGCTAGAACTTCACTCGATCTCCCTGCAGAGACAAAACAGCACAAGACAAATACAAGATCAGCGCGGATGAAAACGGCCGTACAAGCGTCCGCCGCCTCTCGCCAGCTTTCATCTCCTGTAATCCTGACAGCAGTGATTAATGTTTGATGAAAATCATTTTTCCCGGTGAAATCAGGGCGCTAATGTGCAGGGTGATGTTCTGTGCTGTTTCTGAGGTCCTACGTAAAGGCATTTTTTATTTTCAGCAATACATTTCAAACTTGGCCTCATTTCACTGCCTTTTGCAACCCTCAGGTAAACTAATAACAAAGTTCAGGGTTTGAATTTGATAAGCGACTCTATTTTGAGAGAATCTGTTGATTTTCTTGATTCTGTAAATCTCACGCCTTCGGTAAGGATTGCGGATTAAATTTAGGATCGAATGTGACATTTGCTTCATGATCCCATGAACAAATGAATAAATTAAGAAAATAAATAAACAGCAGTTATGTTTTTTAAACAGTTGACCTGACGTGACAAATCTTGGATGGGGCTGTAACCTCAACAGATCAGAAACAACAGAGTCACCCAAGACAGAACATCAGCTCTGCTGTTTCTTTCTGTTCCAGTCCTGCGTCTGTTTTAGCTTCAGGAATTATTGATGCATTTACAGCATGGATAACAGTTCCAGTGCAAACCTGTGTTTCCTTCACAGGTCCCCTGAAATTTTAACCACATCTACAGCATACTGGGTTCCTGAGAGAGGGTAAGCTGAGAACATTTCTTTTTTCCAGCATTTACTTACTCAGGGTTCTTCAAAATATATTTTCCTCAGAATTTCAGGTCATACAAGTTTGAAATGAAATAAGGAACAATGGAGTAATTTTTATTTTGGGGGGAATTATCCCTTTAATCGCTGAAATCATAATCAAATTAGCTGAAATATTTCAGAAATGAACGGACTTTGTAGAATGTTCTGAATGAGGCTTATGCTAGTAAGCGGTTTACAGACCTGGGCTTTTCCATGGTGTCTTTGGTGAGGTAGATGTACCAGTAGACGAGATTAAAGACTGCGAAGGCCAGAGGAAACAGAATGCGGGCATACGTGTCTATAGTACTGGTGCCTGCCAGCATCATGTTGGGCGGGACGGCTGAGCCCTGAAGGAAGATGGGATAGCGAGTCCGGGGCGCTTCAGACACAGAGTTTGCTCTTCTCCTTCGGCTAAAGCCGCTGTTGTCAGACTGAGGCTGCGACAAAACAAGAAGAGAAATCCAGATCATATAACACAGACGCTGCTTTTAGAGTAGCTGCACTATAGAATTTCTGTGCCGAATGCATTGATTGGATGAACATTTTATGGTCCCACAGAAGATACATATTGATATAAATATATTTATCTCACTTAACTTCGTGACTGCTATCAGCATGTAAGGAGACTTCAACTAGCATAAAAAATGCTTAACCTGCCTTTAACTAGATGACTAACCTATTTTTCTGTCCATCAGCCAAAAATCGTTTCATCAATTGCCCTCTCTGTATATATTAGCTATATCATTAATATGAATTTTATAAAATGAAGGTCTTGACTGTGATTGGATACACCTTCTTGACCATTCAGTTTCTGAGCCAATGAGAGACCGAATCAGAGCAAGTGGTTATACAGAACAGATGAGGGATTATAAGAGTCACTGTTTGCTGTATTAACAGAGCTCACCGTGTGAGACTGGTCCTGGGGGCCGCTACACACCTGTAAAATTACCATGTCACTCAGCACAACAGATAAGAAGTTCACACAGGGCTTCAGCTCTACCTGATTCTGACCTCAATAAAGCCTCAAACTTCACTGTGGCCTGTGTAATTCTCATCAGGACCACATCAAAGATTAAACAGCGAGCCATGATAACTGATGTGGAAGGCTCGCAGCTGCAGGGATGCTCAAGTGACATCACAATAAAAACAGTAACCGCAAAACAGTTGCGCAGCTCACTGGCTTGTGAAGAGCGTTGTGTTTGTGTTGTACACGTAATGTCAGCAGAAGTCGTGTCAGCTGCTCATTTTGAGCAGAGTGCTCTGTTAATGACGCTCTGTCAAGCAGAGATCACAGGAGTTACCGTCTCTGGTTCGTCATCGCTGCCCTGGGCTACAGACTCTGGAATGGAGGCCCTGGAGAGTCTGCGTTTCTCCCTGTTGGCCTCCAGCGTGGCGAAGTAGTTCACAGCTGCAAACTCCACAAGAGCCGAAGCCACGAAGGCGAAGCAGACGGCGATGAACCAGTCCATGGCGGTGGCGTACGAGACCTTGGGCAGTGAGGAGCGGGCGCTGATGGTGAGGGTTGTCATGGTGAGCACGGTGGTGATACCTGAAGGCATTAAAAAAGCATTAAAATAAACTAAAACAACTAAGAATCAAAACACTCTTCCTTTAATTTAACCTCTCAACAAATGCTTTATCTCCTATAAATAAACAGAATTCCCATCTGAAAAAACCCGCATATGTAGACCTGGAACGAATTAGACGCCTACGTTTTAAAATTTGAAGCTGCGATCTGTAACTTTTGCCTCTCTGTCACCATCTCGGTTTTAAAAACATGAAACTGCAGGTTACTTGATGTACTTTTCATTACGTATTTTGAAATTAAATGAAGCCAAATTGACACTTCTGACCCGACAGCTCAAATACACCGACAGCAAAAACACACTAACAGTTTTGATGTTTTGAAAGTCTGATGTGGTTTAATCCATATGATTTAAAATGACACTGAACAGCAAAACGTTCACAAGGCTCAGAGAACTTATTCGTACCAGCCACCGTACGAGCTGGAACAGACTCCTTGTTGATCCAGAACGAAACTTGAGACAGAACAACCACCATAATCAGTGGGATGTACGTCTGGATCAGATGATAGCCAAGCTTCCTCTGAAGATAGAAATGGACAACCTGGACAGAATACAGACCTGTGAAGAGAGAAGAGAGAGAGGGAGGGGGAAAGGTCAAGCAAAGCAGAGAGAATTCAGATGTACTGATGTCCTGATCAAGTGTTTCAGAACATTCTGAGGGAATTGTATCTTAATCTGTTTCCCTAATGAGAATAAAGAGAGGACAGGCGAGAGGCGGGCCTAATCTCACGATCCCCTTTGAACCCGTTAGCTGGGCTACAGTCTTTTCCTTTGGGCTTGTGTCTGATCCACTTCCCACAGATCTGATGAGCTCACAGCAGGTGGCCCCTGCTTTTCTGCCTGCCATTAAACTGGTCTTTAGCGAGCCCCTGGTCATCCGCAGGACACGGTCAGAGCTTGGAACAGGCTTAATGCAGTGCAGCTATTTTTAAAGGCAGGCAGCGTGAATCAGGACTGATCAGTTAAGCATCTTAGATGCTTCTCAGAGGGAATGCTGGCAGGAGATCAGCCTGACTTTTCCTTATTAACACACAATTAGACATTCACTGAATTAATAGTACAAGTTTCCTTCAAGAACCTTCTGATCAGACTCAGTAATAACTTCAAACACACCTGTGCTGAACCTATAGGTTTCACTGGACAGGGTGTGACGGACAAGGTCATACTGGAGCAAGCTTGAAGACTCAGGCGGCACATCGATGGACCCATCAAGACCCTTCCTCCATGTGTAGACAATTTCACGATTTGTATAAGCATCTGCAGAAGAAACACATTACACACAGAAAACTGAAACATGGTTGAAAGGTGTGATCGATGGACGGATCTTACAGCTTCCAAACAGGAGAGCACACGCGTGTCCATCCATAGGAAAGTCCATCAGCTGCATGGGACAATGTGAACTCACGGTCAGCCTGAAACACATTAAACATAAAAGTTAGTTTGTTTAATATTACAAGACTGCACAGCAAACAAGCATTTCCCTTTATGTGGCTAAAAGTATTTGTAGTATGATATTTGTAGACCCAGCTAACGGGAAACAGTCTCAGAACATTAGCTAACACTCTCTAAAAGTTATTCAATGTTACTGAAAAAAGTTCTTGCAGTAATATTAGTAGAGCATATTTTTTGAATGTTATATATCATACATATTAAAAAAATATTATTCGTAAGTTGTTAGCAAGACATTTTTAAAAATTTGAATAATGTTCTCATCACCAAGCAATAACTTTAATACAGTGTCTAAAATTTGGACGTTTTGAATGTTCCTAGAAATTCCAAAACTAAATTTTTACATTTTTGTTACTTAATATAAACGTTAGTGAGTCAGATTTTTGATGCAAGTCATTTGTCATTTCACCTCATGGTGTAAAACACAGTTCCATTTTGCATGATGCGGAACAGCTTGTTGGGGGAGGTCATGTTGTGTGACAGAGATCTCTTCGAGTTACGAAAGAAGGTGTCAGGCGTCCAGATCTTGTCCACCATGCGGTTGTTCAGAGGCAGAATTTCGACGGGACCCTTAAACGCCAACCTCTCATCCACCCACATTTGACGAAAAAACATATCCATAGTGAACTCCTGAGACAGACGTAAAAACTATTAAACATTTTTAATATCCTAAATCTGTGTTTGCAAATAATATGAACGCCTAAACGTGTTCTTTAAAGCACACTGTGAAGACGCTTGACATACCAACATTTAAACACACAGATATTTGCACTCTGAGGAAGAAATCAAACTTGAGCTGATTATCTCTCAGAAGACCCTGCGCCCACAGGGCAGGAAGTACTATAATTACGTTTTGCCAGTGAACTGAAATTCGTACATGAATAAAACACAACAAAATGACAGTGACTCATTTGCTGACAAACAAATCTGCAGGCAACGAAAAGTTTGTGGGTGCTGTACCATCTTAACGTCTGACACCGGTCCAAAACTTGTGACAAATATATCTGTTTTAACCTCAGTCACGGAGCCTGCAGAGTTAATACACAGAAAACCACATTACACGTGCATGTCAAACTTGCGTGCAAATACCTAAAAACTGTTATATTGTTCTGCTTTAATCATAAAACTAAATGTAGCACATAACATATTTAACAGCAATGATAGAAAAGCGATCTGATACTGTTACAGATGTCTATACTGTAGGATTATATACAGTGTCACCTCCAGATCCTGGTCGCAGGCGGTTGTCGTATCCCTCAAGCAGTCGGTCTAGAATCCGTGTTATATTTTCTGAATTGATCTTTCGGTTTCCCGTTACATTTGCGACACTAAACACACAGAACACGATCAGCCCTCCCAATTAGTATTTAAATGAAGTATTTTTGTCTAATTAAGTCTAAGTTTAACTTGCTTTATACATTAACTTACCACATGAAGTATATAAAGGCTAAAAGTGAAGGCATTTTCTGCCGTCAATAGTTAGAAGACACAAGGAATCAATTGACCGCATGGGATAAACACAGACTGAATGTGAGGAGAGACGCTTTGTGAATAATCAAATTAAGAGATTATTCAAATCCACTTGCTGTTTTAGTCACAGGTTAAAGAGGAGTTGGACATCAGCATTCAAACGTTTTTATCTTTGGAGACTGTTTGAACATGAACAGACAGAAATTGTTTTGTAAGCGTTAAAGTTCATGTAATTCCGATTTTCCCCATTCAGATTGAGAGTGTAGCTGCTCTTCGACACACTAGGTGGCGCAGTTACACAAGCGCGTTCAGAAGCAATAGCAGAAGAAGACACCCAGCATGTGTGGGGAAGAGATCCACTGCGGATTGTTGTAATAGAGATTATTGCGTTTAATGAATGCCAAGCAGCCGCTTTTATGAGGGCACGTGGAGCTGTCGGGACAGCAGTATCACTCACTTTTATGTAAAAGCGTGATACTGTTCAGACGATGTCTGGAAACTTTGATGGACCAGATTTCTCTAGTTTGCGAAAATGAACATGGGCAGTCCCTTTATGTACGCACAGTCTCATATTTACCTTAAACTGCGTCAGCGTTTATTTCTCAAGAAGCATATTGTAATGACGCCAGGCTGTTGATATAAAGCCATATATTACAAGCAGTCTTTGATTTAAGTCTTCCTATGTCTGTTTAAGTTTCACCAATGCCAATTTCTTGTGTAACTGTCAATGTTTCAAAATACGGAGTCAACTGTCCTGTTCATCGTTTTATAAACTGAAATTAAAGCACCTACAGGTGAATGGCTGTAACTATTAAAACACCGCTTTGTTTTCTGCAGTGTTTTGACTGACAAAGCGCAACATCAGCTCAACAAATTGCATGATTTTGCTGTTGTTCGTTTGCCCTTAAAATGGTAACAGGTGGAGTGTTCCAGAAACCTGCTTGTAAGCAGATCATCTCTGCAGCTCCATTTGGTGCAGCTAGTAGAGTAAGAATAGCACACCATTCAAATGTCAAACACCACCACCCAAAGCACAACGTTCAAACCTTTCATTTTTTTATTGAAATTCAACTACATAATCTTGCAGGGCCAATTTGTTCAAGAACCATAACAAACTTCCAGCATATGTATTCATTTGAAAATTGTACTTCAATTTGTTAAACAATTTTACCAGGTATACACAAATGGTCAGTTACAAGCAATTGTAGTAATTAACCAAATGTAAAAACCTTCAGCCTGATTAGCAAACTACAGAGGTTATCCGTTAAAGGAATAAACATTAAAACCTAAAGGTACCCCGTTTCAAAAACAAAAAACAAAACTATCACCTCGGGCAGGAGTGTGCATTACGACAGTTGACAACCTAGGGTGGGAGTTAAGGGTTTTGGGCCTGATCTCTTGGTTCCGTTGTTGTCTTGAATCACAAAACCCTTCTCCCTCCTCTTCCACACAGTGGACTGAGGACCTAGGCGGTTCTATACTTCATTGCTTTAAACAACCAGCACTTCTGGTGCCGATTCAAATGAACATACTGTGAACATGCAAGCTTAACCAGTGTGACCCATCTGATTAACCTGCTGAAACCCACCCAGTGTCAGTGCTGATGTAAAACTCATGACAGTATTACACAGAACAAAGACTGGAGAGGGAAGGAACAAAGTTAACTAAAGGAAAAAAAAAGCCTGTAAAGAATTGTAGATATGGGACCTAACTATCTTAACAAGCATACTCAGGAATTGTGGGTAGATGAGCAATCTTGTAGTAACTGGGTTTCAGTTGTCGGGCAGTTCTACCCGAAATCATCCATCGCAGTCTCTGGCCGTTTGGCTTCAAGCATTTGGTGGTGGCATATTCAGCCAGGCACTTAGCAACCAGTTCTCTCAAACAAACCAGGTCTCCATCCTTAACCTAGAAAACAAAATGACCATTTAACTAAACATGTAGATCTTCATTGTTTTTAATTACCTATTCTAAAAAAACTCAAAACCCATATGCAAGTGCTGATTGGGTCTAGAATGTTCTGGAATGTTCTTTGTAAATGGGGTGGAGATAGATAGACTGGAGGGGTATTGCACAACCCGTTACTCAAAGCAAATATCAGCAGCAGTTTGTAAAGGTCGGTAAACCTGCTCAAAACAACTCACACTCAAGCTCTGCTGTAGACCATCCAGCACTTCTCTCAGAGTAGGAACCTCTTGACACAACTGCTGGTCCTGGATCTCCAGAGCCAACAGCGACAAAGCAAGCAGAGAAGGCTGAGGAGACAGATTTACAGTCAGAATCCGTTTCATAAAACATTTTAAATCTTCTCAATCTGCAGAACGGTCCAAATGGCTTACCTTCACTTTAGTGAAGGTAAGGGAGCAGTGGCAAGCCTTCAGCTGGGCCTCAAGCCTCTCGATGTTCACAACACTCTTCCTGTAAAGAAA
>JAZGTI010005229.1:0-25917 GCA_036877585.1 Botia kubotai | reverse complement strand
TCAGTCTTTACCCTGAGAGGCAGCGAGTGTTGTCCCGTGGGCTGGAGATGTGAGAATCTGCAGGGAGATATTGCACTAGTCCCGGATAATTCCTGTTCGAAAGATACACCATACAACCTAGAGTATGAGCAGAGCAAACAGACATTGAAACATGAGAGGCGTGCCAGTCCAGCACTAAACAAAAAAAAAAATGAATGTACAATGTGTACTTGACTTCATGTTCCATCTAGATCAGTGGATCGCAACCATTTTGACTTCAAGGCACCGAATGTTCAAAACAATATCAGAACCCCCTCCCCTCCTCACAACTGTTACCCAACTTGACACAACTGTCAAATGTCTTTATAAAAGATTAGTTGTTTGTTATACAAATAACTAAACACTAAGAAATATCTTGTTTATGCTATTAATTAATTAGTAAAAGACAAAATGAAGTCATCTTGAGGCCCCTTTGAAGGTTATTGAGGCCCTCTAGTGGGCCCCGGCCGCCTGGTTGCGTTACACTGATCTAAACTACAGTATACTTGAACATAATCATCAAATCAAAGGTTACATACGGATTAAAGTATGTAAATAGGAAAATACCCGAGTAATCGTATCTGAGAGGCCCCATCCAACGATGCCTCTCGCTCTCTGCTAAAACATCTCCATAGAAACCATAGCCCACCATAGAGACAGAATATCTCATAAGTGCCGACTGATGATGGACAGAACACACATCCAGAGGCTGAGAATCTCCTGATGAGTACAAAAACAGAAAACATTGGACTATATGATAAGGCCAAATCCCACTTTATGTCAAAAAGGTCATTGACTCCCATTATAGAAGATGATCTTAATTACCAATAATGATGTGCAGTGTTGATGTAACGGGGTCGTTTACGCCCACTGTAGCAAAACACACACAATCTGTCGAGCCTGTAGAGAACAGTAAACACAGAAAGATAAACTACCTCGCCTCTCACTATCTCACCGTGCATCGGAATGACACATAAACGTTATAAAGAGACCACAGCCGCCACCTGTTTCAGAGCACCTGTCAGTCACAGCACTATACAAACACTCACCTGCTGGAATGATGCCAATGTGGAGGTCACATGGCTGCAGCATCGCAGTGGGGTCATTTTCTGAAACTCCCGCCTCCTGCTGGGTTCGTCCAATCACACCATGCAGCAGCTCGCTAAACATGCCGTCTCCGCCCACACAGATCACACTGCAGAAAAAAGGACAACGTAAGCAGAACTTATAAGAACGATATTATTTTGCTCAAAACAGTTTTGCTCAAAATGCTGCACATTGTTCGGTGTTTACAAAACACTTTTGGTTAAAAAAACTAAACACAAAGGGCAGATCTCATGTGACACAATTTTGGACAATGCCACTATTGTTGCTGCATATTCTTGATTCTTTTCCCATGAGGAATGATGGCTAAAAATAACTTACCCATCAAAACCGGTTAAATCTTTTTTCAGGATGTAGTCTCGGGCCTGATTTGCTCGTTCGGTCACTAAAAGCAAAAAACACCTTGTTTGTCTGCAAATTCGTACATTTTTAAAGTTAAAAATGATAAAAAACATTTGAGCTGTCGTGTATGATTTTTCAGGGTAACAGTTTGGCTTCATTTGACTTTAACCTTCATAATTGAATGTATGTAAAGTAACCTGCAATTTTATGTTTCAAACAGATATGGCGATAGAGAGGTGAAAGTTATGGATTACAGCTTTAATAAGGCATTAAAATGTGCATGAAAACATTATTTGTTTACTAAATTAACTTAATTGACTGAATAATTTACTGAATATTTTGCCTGTTCTACAATTTTACTTGTTCTAACTGTCTACTTCATCTTGCCCTCTTCCCCAGCCCTGATGTTACTTGAGAACTGTGCAACCTGACATGCACGGCGTATCAGAGACCAAGCAGGAGGACACTTGATAACCGCTCAGTTATTGAACAGTACAGATAGCGTCTCAATATCTCACCCACAACATGAGAGCTGATGCCAGCCAGCTCAAACAGAGGAGCCACCAGAGAGTGGTAGATCTGTTTCCCCCTCTTCTTTCCTCCGAAAGGATTAATGAACACCAGCAACCTGTGGGGACGCGAGGGGCCTGACAGAGGAGTAGCAGACGGATATGTTAATGAGTCATTGGAGAATAATGAATCTGGTGGAAGACAGGAGGGTATCTGGAGCTTTACGTACCGTGGGTTTTTAGCGCGGTTCTGAGATGAGTGATCCATTGGTCCCGGACGTCCCGGCTAGAGCAGCAAAACACGGTTCTGCCCAGGCTCCACAACGGCACCCGGCCGCTACCTCTGCGGTTGCGCTTCACATAAAATACTTAATAAAATAAGACAAAAATAAGGTTTAGTTTAACTTGGTTGTATTTGATCCCAATGTAAAAAAGATGTTATTGTCTAAATCTTACATGTAAAATCAAGGTCAGTGTCTTCTAATTTCTTCTGGGGCTGGATCTCGAACCGACCCTCTTTCACCCCAATCACCTCCGACACGGGCACTGAAACTAGGAACGAGGGATTGACATGTGACACTTTTGAAAAAGTGATACAGTCAATTCTAATTTTCACGAAAAACATTCCACCGTTCTTGCTAAGGCCATTTGTGTCTGTGTTTAGTGTATTTTGTGTTTGTTGTCAGGCCTGGATGGTGCTGTTTAACTTGTTTGTATGGTTATCAGAATGCAGCCAGAGACAAATTGTTTTTCTGTAGCTTAGCTGGTTAAGAATGACGATGGCAAAGCTGCTTTGGATAAAAGCAAGCGATAAATGTCAATTACTGGTAAGGTAGGCCTTAAAATAAACACAATATTTCATTTATTTCTGGGTTATGTTATCAGGGCAACAAACTGTAGTTCCGGAAGAACAGTGGATATGTATTTGAGTATGGCAGACAAAGTTTAAAGTATCACCTTTTCTATGTTTATGGTTAATAATTAAACTGCTAGTAATGTCACATCATGCATTGGATCATTAAATTGTGGTTACTTATCTACTGTACAAGTGTGACTGTGGGTGAGTAATGTATTGACATTTACATAAATGTGTCATATTTATTCCTGTACTTAACTATAGTAACACTATATCATACGTCATGTACAGTAATATTAACTCACACCCTTGGCACACCCGTTGTATTATTTATTAGCTTCACTCTAAAAATGTTTACAATTTGTTTATCCAGTAAGCTCCAGCGGGCCATCTGATTTAAACATTTATAATATATAATAAAATACGCTGCTGTCTACTCAGGAAGCATTATTGAACATCATAGGTGAAGTACGGCAAGTTTCAGCCAATGAATGTCGTACCTGTTTTCTTCTCTCGGTTCCTCTTGTCTATCTCAGTCCAGCTGAAATACCATCCGCTCAGGAAAGCCCGGTAGCGCTTATTCCCGATCCACAGACTCGACTCCACTCTCCCCGAATCTGTGTCCATCGCCTTTCGGATCGTTTACGTTCGTTCACGTTATCTGTTGAATTTCATGTCCCACAACAGTATCTCATTGTATTTTTATCCAAACTCGAAGCTGCCCGTGTTTGTAAACGCGTCTAACATTTGGGGTGAACAAATAAAACCATTCTAATTACGTCACGTGGATTAAAATGTTTCCCGAGTTAAATAAATAAGTTTGTATAAAATATACAACTATGGTATAAAATATGAAATAAATGAAGAACGATCCGTTTTCTTGGCTTTCTTGCGCTGGCCTGTTTCACTGTCCGCAACAGGTAACTCAAGACTCACTCACTTTAGTTTGAGGCTGCGCGCACCTGTACCGGGAAATTAGCATACTCGAATCTCATTGGATAAACCTAGTTATGAATATGCATTACTAAACCGTATTTTTGTAAACAACATTGACTATGCTATATAAACCATTTAAGGTTGTATTTTATAAAGTTAATACTTAATCGTTATCGTTGCTCAAAGAAAACTAAATAAAATGACCTAAAGTATTTAACAGAAAACGCGTAAAACATTGTATATCCTAGTTACTGTAAATATTAGTCTGTACCAATCGTTTACGGGAGCTTAGATCCTATCTGTCTGTTGTTTTCACTGTCAACATGCAGTTGGTGTGACTGGAATAACAAGGTGACATGGCGGTTAAAGTGTATTTAGTGTCATAATTTTTCCTAGCGCAGAATAATCATATAAAGGAACATACAAAACACGGACCTTTAAAAACACAGGCGGCAGTGTTGCCTGACTGCATTGATCACATCTTACTCATCTTTGCTTTGTTTTGTTTGGATCCCAATTTGACTCTCCTTCCTTTATATATCTGGAAACCTGACTTCCCCGATAAGCTGCTTAACCTGACTGACTGCAAAAGGGTTCCCTAAAGAGTTCTACAGGAGAACGTGTTGTTAAACTAGCATATTAGAATGACAAATGGAACTGTAAATTGCATTGTTTTATATAATAAAAATCAACATGCATCCTGTCACAGGTGCTGTGGCCAATCGTTTTACATTCACACAACTAATTAAATAATTAATTAATTTGTTAAAGCATAAACTGATGTAATATTTCTGATGTATATTTACTACACTACTACAACCAACCGTAAACCAGTGTGGTAAGAGGCAATAACACAGTCAATGAAATCTTTTTACAGTGAATGTAACTGCATGCATGGCTAATACAAGCTATACACACTGTGAGGTCACGAGGGGATATTTCCCATATCTTTACGTTTCAAGAAGATTATGTATGTTAAATGGAATACATGTGAGAACAGTGCAATTTGTGTGAGAAAACAACACCGCCATTTTTCACTCTTCAGTTCATTCAGCGTTCATTTAGTTAATTTTAACAGTTACTGCAACTGTCCAGCAGGTGGCGACAGTGATTTAGAAACGCATAAGCACGTAGTACAAGCAAATACACTTGATACTGGTTTTACCACAGGTAAAAGGTAAACTGTTACTTGGTTAGTATTTAAATTCACCTCCTAAACTTTCCTCAACATTAATTATGTTATTAAACATAGTTCCATGTGTTCCTTTCAGGTTTGACTTATTTAGGTTATTTTCCCCTCACTAACTATTCGTTTGGCAACTTGGAGTTAAACAGTTCTAAATTGGCATGACTTTAAGATCAGATTAAACACCATCAATTACAATATCAAATCTGATCATCTGATATAATCCAATTGAAATACTTTATACACTTGCATTCAGAAACTATTCAGATACAGCGATGCATCTCATTGGCTTTCACCCTAATCATTCTCTTCAGTCTTGTTTCAGATTTGCTAGAAGAGATCCAGCAGGGCAGATGAAGTCCAAATTGAAAGCAGCTGCTCTAGGAACTCACTGCTGGACAGAGGCGTACTTTGTCCCCTTTTTGGATGTGACTGGGCACGTAAACCGATCCTGTGCAGATGTCCCGTGATGTCGGATGGAGGTAATTCTGAATGGCTGAACCATTCAGAATGACAGCCGTGATCAAGGGGCGTGTCTTTCTGAAGTTATATGTCAGTGAACTTAAAACCTCTGGTCAGATTGGGATGTTTTATTTACTGTGCAAGCCTAGAAGCCACATTGTGATGTATGATGCATATGTCTAAATGCTTACGCATTTGTTTGAGTCATACGTTTCTAATATACCCAAGCAGAAACGGTCCGCACAAGCTTGTGCTGTGAGTGATGACTTTAGAATTTACAGATGTGCGATTTTATTTTACTGTTGAGAGTTGAAGGCTGACATTATCTTCTGTTAGCTCTGTTAGGACAATTTGCATCTTGGAATCTGGCCCTTATGATTCCAGCTTGCCAAGAGAAATTTGAAAAACAACTGTACAAATGTGATGTAATTGCAAGCTCACTTTATTAAAAGAGAATCGTTTGTGGGCCTTGCCAAAACATAACCAGCTGTAGCCAACATTGACAACTTCATAAACTGAAGTTGCTACTGCCACAAAATAATATAAATCAGACCGTGCCATGCTTATCTTTACAGTGTTTAATTACGTATTCAGAAAATGATACCCTGAAAAGTTACAAACATCATATTTATGGTGAACTATATTATAAGATTTATCATGTATGCATGCAAGTACACTTTTAGTAGGTTTATTAATCAGAACATAATGAGTTTAAACGTTATACTCAAACATAGTTACAATGTTACAAAATGTTATCATGTTATTTTTTTACACCCTCCTCGATAACTTTCTATCTTTGTATAGCAAATGAAGGCCACATAAAGCCAGTGTTTTAACGTTTATGTCATACAAGTGTTGGATTAAGCGTTTTAAAATATAAGCATATAAAATTATGGCATAGCTTAGTGCATATTTTAAATAAAGGGTAAATTCCGATACAGAACGTGTTATTTTTGTGTATTTTCATATCAAAGTGTTATATTGTCAAAAGTAAAGGCGTGTATGCTTGGCTGTAAGTTTTCATGTCGCTGCCAGAATTCCAGTCCGTCTTTTACTTCAAGCAGCGATAGGCTGTGTCGTAAACCTACTGAGCTGCCTACCTAGATCGCGTTGTAAGTCCGTTGCGAGTCACTTTCCCCGTCAGCCGAGCTATGTTGTCCAAAAGCTCTTTAGGTAGGCAGTTAAACTAGGTTTTATAGCACAACCATTGGCCGCGGTTCAACATCATGGCACTCCAAGTGATTCGCTAAGGTAGTGCATGCTCAACTTTCTGCTGCCCATCCAAAAGTGGGACCAAGAGAACAAAACGGATATTTACAGCTCAGCCATCAGCTGGCTCTCGTTTTATGCCAATAGCGGACGAATTTCTGTCTTTTCGGTGCATGAAGTCTCACCAAGTGTGGGACGAAGAAACGGCGGCGGCCTTGCTATAGACGAGAGACTTTAAACTTTTCGAAACAAACTTCTCATTGGCTTCAAGTGACGGACTTTGATTTTCCTCATCTCCCAGCGGCGTGTTTTAATCGTGCTGGGTTGGCAGAAAATGGGGACTCTGATAGGTGACCACAAACTCTATGTTTTCATCATCTCGTTGGCACTCACGTCTCATCTATTTAAAGTAAGTGAACCGATTGATCCGCTTTTTGAAGATAACGTTAAACTGCCCCGCAGGGCGGGCAAGTTACTCGCAGGTAACCGTATCAAATTGAAGCGCTGAACGTTACTTTATCAAAAGTTTTCTCCGCGTTATATAACTCATTCATTTATCTTGGTGCATTTAAAGAGGACTTAAATAACCTAAAAAATAACCTTTTTTGAACGTTACCTGAATCTCTTATGCACAGATTCGACTGAAGTGTTGCATGCGTGTTCTTGTCTTGGTCTAATTATATCCATAGAAACGAGCTATTCATAGTTGGTCTCACTGGCGTCTTGGATGTCCGTATACATAAAAACTTTATTTTTGTAAGTCTCTTTTAAAGCTCCTTATGAGCAAACGAGTTTGCTTAGAAGTAAAGGAGTTTATCCGTTTAAACAGTCTCTATGGCTTTTTATATAGGTACATTGTATGTAACCTATACATAATATAGGTATTATAGATACATTAAACCTATACATTAAAGATACATATTATATATACATATTTAAAAGACTGGTCATCATGGTGCTGGAACAGTTATGCACACGCAATTGTTCAAAAAATTAATATGTTGATTATGTAAAATTACATAATTTTATTTTATATAGCAGTTAGTGGAACAGGAAACAATTTATCAGGCTTGTGGAAGTGAAAAACAAAGACCTACATCTCATCTTTCTTGCTACTGATATAAGTAATGCTGTTCCACAACCATTCTGCTGGAATAGTCGTTTGGACTCTGTTGCTTATGTGGGTGGGGAGTAACTGAGATATTGATTGAAATTGATCTGTGGGAAAATGCGACACATTCTTAACGCCACAAGGTGGAAAGCGAATAACCAAGTTAAAGGTGTGTTGCACCATTTTGCACTGAGTTTGAACAGTTCAGTATTGTTAATCTTGTCAAGCAATGAAACAAAGTGTACCCAATCCATACAGTGGACATGTGCTTAATCAACTATGGATATTTATCCACCCCTGCGCTTGTTTACACACGATGGCTTGTGTAAAACTATTTTAAAAGCAGCGTGACTGGTTAGCTGTAATGAGAGATGCCTTTGACGTTCATCCGTTGATGTTGAATCCTCCAGAAATGATCTGGCTCACATGATAATGGAAAGTTTGGTCTGGTGTAACTTCGAAATCTTTAAATCCGTTTGCCCGGCTATGCATTCCTGCTGCATACTGCGTATAATCCCTTTCTTGTCTAGCTGTCTTCAAACACCAGTGAAAATGAGCCACTCTTACCTTACTGATCTGCAATGGGGACTAAGCCCAGTGCCTTTAGTAATCTGAGACAGTCTTTGTCTCAGAGACCGCTGTGTCAATTGCACTATAATTGAATTAAAAGGCAGCAGTGTCGTGTGTTTTTTCCATTACAAGCTTGCCTAAGTTTCGACAAAGAGTTCAGTGGTTCAGCTAAGCGCTTGCCCAACCAACAGGGAACATTCTCAGAATGTTGGCTAACATTCTATAAAAGTTCTGTCAAAGTTATCAACATTCTTGCTGTAAAATTAGTAGAGCTTTTTTAAATGCTACATGTCATATGTCAAAAATGTTTAAGTAGTAAGTGGAACGTTTTAGAACTGTTACAGAATTAAAAAATGTTTGAATAACATTAGAACCAAGCAATAACTTTATTACAGCGTAGTTTTGAACATTCCTAGAACTTTCAAAATAACGTTTTAATGCTTTTGTTACTTAATCTAAATGTTAGGGAAACGTTCTAACAGCCTAACATTGTTAGCTGAGTAGGGTCCTTGTTGCCTAGATGTCCTAGACCTACTGGAATTTGAGGGTCATGAGTATCAATCAGCACTGACAAAACCCCAATAAAACACTTTATTACCTTTTAGTTTACTGACACAATCAAGGACTCCCTCCCTGCTGTTAACTATCAATGGGCTGGTAATTGAGAGGAGATTCTTTGCTGTCTATTGACGCATGTAATTTTTGGGTTAAACTGGCTACTGGTGAGGTCGTTGAAGTTCCATCTCTATAGAAATGGTGATCATGAGTGGGTTCACGGCAGCTTTGTCCTTTCTCTTTTATCTCAGTTTAAGACAAGTAAGAACGTTGGACCTTTTTCTAATACTATAGAAATGCAGTTTTCGTTTGGCGAAGTTTCAGTTCACATTAGCAAATGTAGTTTTTGTTAACAGTTCTTACTGTGAATTCTGCTTGGTTCCATACACTAGCCAGTGGAAAACTAACCACTTTTCAATTTTTAATACATTACAGTAGCTTATAAAACTGAATAACTTCACTATGTCTAAAACTCTATGAGTCAACTCAAATGACTGATATAATGGTCAAATAGATTGTATTACCTGTTAGCTAATACGGTGGGCCCATTACCTTTAAAGGCAGGCAGGTTTTTGTGAGCTGTTTTGACCATACAGAGCCTTTTAGGTGAGTACCACTCGTCCCATGATGGTATCAAACATTACAGCGTGCTTTCTTATTTTGAGATAAATAAAAATAGAGCCGAATAGAGTCCGAGCAGATTCTCTCCGAATAGAGCATTGCAAGTAAACTGGTCTGGATTCCCGTAGATATTTTCAGCTTCCTGCTCCAGACGATAGTCACAAACACATTTCTGTTTTGTCTTTCACCGTCTTGGCCCCTGTAGTGTGCCCACATTTACTATATCTTATGTGATATCTAGATATAGTCCAAACATCCTGGTCATTTTAACACCCACGTGGTCTTCTAAGTAAGCACTGAGGAATCTGGTGCACAGCGCTTGGATAACTGGGCCCATGTTCAATGAGATTTTGAGGACAGGAGATTATTAATGGTCCCAGCGTGTACTTTTATATATCTTGTTTGCGAGCTGCTTGTCAGCCTAATATGGTTTCTTACATTCATCAAATGCAAAAGCAATGGGTACATAAAACCCTTGTGACTAATAGAAAATGTGTAACGTTTATATGCACTTGGCAGGCACTTTAATCCAAAGCCACTTGCAGTGCATTTAAGTTATACATTTCATCAGTATGTTTGCTCCCTGGGAACCGAACCCACAACCTTTGCACTGCTCACTCTAACTGCAATGCTCTACCAATTGAGCTTCGGGAACAGATTTTAAATTCTGAGGTTCATTTTCAGTCTTTTGGTTTGGTCTTTGGTTGCTGTTTTTTTAACGATGTGGCCATATACAAACACACTGACACATATGGAGAGCAGCCTCTGCTGTTGGTATTTGTTGTGTAATGAATGTGTTATTGAGGTTTGAATTAGGCCCGAACGGTTAGAACATCAACATTTCTCTTCCCTTTGGTATTTATTATCATTTAGAAAGCATGGAGCTTATTTTATGTTCCCTTTAATCTACCGATATGCTGGTTCTTCGAGTCAGGATGGGTCACACCATCGGTCCCCAGTCCTCTCCCAGATCTGTCATGCTATCACACATCAATCCGTCCCACCGTTCCGCATCATTTGCAGGTGACCTGCAGTACATCGCTGTGGGATTTTCATCTTTCATTTGCCAGCTGGTTGTGATAGGGTGGGCGGGGGTCAGACTCCAAACACAGCTGCACCTCAGCTGGTATTGTAACCCTTGTGTACAAGTGCAGACATGGGCCAAAAGTGCGCACGTAGTCACAGTGCGGCGTGATGCAACCTAACCTTAGTATGTTTTATAAGGATGAACTTTTCAGGACAGTTATCAGTTGTCTCATTTCCCTTGTGTTTCTAAGGGTTGCTTCACTGTTTAGTGTCTCGGATAGTTAGAATACAGTCCCAGAGATCCTGAAAGACTTTATAAGTGTCTGTCTCTTTTATAACTTCTTATGCTTGTAAGGGACCATCCTGGATGTCTTGTTTATTGCCTGGAAGCAGGTGTTTTCAACCCTGTTTCTAAAGGCCCAACTGTGCTGCAAAGTTTAGCTCCAACCTTAATCAAAAACCTGAACCTGCAAAACAAACCTTCGGATTATGTGTTTGATCGGAGTTTAGTGTTTTCTGGGTCTCCAGAGGCACGATTGAAAACTCCTGGTCTGAAATATGTATTGTTACGCATAACTTGGTGCACTAAAAATAAGTATTTTGTTCGAACTAGTAAAAAAACGTGTTCTGCGCAAAATCACTATTTATGGAGTTTTGTTGTATATTTTCCTTTTTTGTTCTTAAAGTGGCGACGGTACACCTACAGTGCGTCTTCAGTAAGTAGTGTACCATCAATGGTTCCTTGGAAATATGTTCTTTCAATCCCACACTGCTCCTCTGTATTTACCAGAACACCATCCTAACGCATGATATGAGCGTTTCCATATCACTCAGTACGTTTTGTCATGGGTTGGCTTGTGTCAGCGCTTGCTGGATATTTATGGTAAGATGGTGTAAAGGCAGTCTTGTGAAAACAGTGTGTGAATGAAGCTCTCTGCAGAGACCTCTTCTTTCATTAATCTGTGACAAGCCTCAGCCTGCCCCGAAAAGAAAGCACTACTTTTCCAAGTCCCTACTTTTTGCAACCCCCATAGAAGGCAAGATCTCCCAGGCTGCTATTATACTGCTTCAGATCATGCAAGGAAAAGAACAGAATTGAAGTGCCCTCAGGTCACCGTAAAAGAAATAGAAAAATCCAGAAGATGGACCATGTTTCCTTTAACTGTCGTACGATTTTTGTAAACCGTCCTTTTATCAATTTACAAAAACAAAATCTAGGTGATTTCCATCTTTGTGGCCTTTTATATTTGCAGAGCACCAGACATAACAAAGCCTTGCTTTGGTGTGTTTAACCAAAACAAAAGAGGAAAGGTGCGTCTAAGCGACTGTTAACAAGAGCAATTGACCTGGTGCACCCAGCTAGCGCTGGCGAGATGTGTTCTTTTAAAATGGTTGCCAGGGTTTGTCACGGTTTGCTGTGCTGTGGTTGGCCCCTAAGAACATTTAGACTGTTATTTAGCATATCAGCTTCTTCTGGGTTCAACCGGAGGGTTCGCGGATAAAACTATTTGAGCCACCCAGGAGACTGACGTACATTAGCATGTCAACGACTCCTCTGCAGGAGCTGGGCTGTTCTGGCTCTTCGCCATTGGCAAGCAGCGTTCTTTGTCATTTAGATGTGAGAGTCGAGAGCTGAGGTAATTGTTTGTATTGGGTTATGGGTGAGGGCGTGGTTATAGAAAGATTAGATTAGCTCACCTGGAGCTCACCTGACCAAGTGCTTGCCAATTATCTGTCATTGTGTAGAGTAGTTTGCACTTTGCCAAATTGGCAGGCGTTGGCGATTGACGTTTGGCCTAAATCCAGCCTGAAGGACTTTAGCGTCCCCAGTTTCCCTCAGCTTGTGATAAGAGAGGAAATCTGCGCTGTTCTAGCAGAGGATATTTTAATGGAAAAAAGTGGTTGTGTGTTGATTTGTGGTGAACCTGCTGATTCATCATCCTGCTGAGAAAATGAAGTCCAACAATCTTTGAGAGTAGTTTAGTTTACTCAGGCTTTCCTATGTGACTATAATAGTGTATCAACATTTTTTTCGTAGTTGTTATGCTGGTCACAAAAACAGTATTACATAAGAAAAGTGCAAAAGGAGGATATTTTATTAGCGGTCTCAGACATTTGGGTTCCTCTGTATGTTTGGATGTCTTCGGAGCTTTAGTTCTATTTCTGTTTTCATCTCCAGAGGCATTATCAAAATGACTGTTCAAAATGAAAGCATTTTAGTTCAAAAGAAGATAGAGGAAGAATACCATAGACTCAACATGCTCTGTGTTTTAACTAAGAGAGTGTCAGGTGACCACTGAAGGAGACAGCTAGTTAAAGACGTCCATGGCAGCCACACTCTGATCAAAACAAGCATGCCTTAATACCAAAATATAAACATGTTCAACAAACATGTTCAAACTGGAAATGAAAAATTACTAGGGAGCCACCTGCTCTTGATAGAGCCAAAACCACATCCCAGCATACAGAGTTCACTTAAACTTCAGATCCCTCGTTTATATTTCCATGACCAAAAGTTTCAATGCCTGGCTGCGGTGTTTTCCATGTAGGAATTTTGCCACTGAAAGTTCCAAGCCCTTTTTTCATGCCAAAGCCCTCCAGTGGAAAAAAAGACAATTTCTTTTTGAATCCCTTTATTGCAGAGCAGTGTGTTTTCAGGCACGTTGTGATTGGTGCAGAATCCGCTGGCCCAAAGCTGTGCGCTTTTATCTCGTGGAAAGGAAGTAGCTGATCTTAACTGATCCCTTATTCCACTCTGTACTGTTCTCTGAGTCCTGAGTGGCTTTAGTCAAATAAGCTTGTTATCGGAATCCTGTCGCAATGTTTTTAAGATGCCGCTTTTATGATTTAGTCCTACTGATTTTTGGGTGTGATTTTCTGTTTGGGCATGTCCCTTCCTATTTTATACATATACAATAAGCTTCTATATGATTCAGTTTAAGGTCTTCCTGTGTCTAAGTCACACGTGATGAATACTGCCATGAATGGTAGCAAAGAAACCTGAGATATTGCTTGATAAAGAAGGAATGTGAATTGTGTGTGTGGTTAAGTGCTTTGCCAGATTGTAATCGCCAGGGTGAATTGATTTGGCCTACTGTTGTGGCCATGAAATGCTTCTTATACACCATTTACATGTATGCTTAATTCTTTCAGGTTTTATAATAAACTATATTGCAATCCTTTATATTGCAAATTTAATTAGTTTAATTAATTAGTTTAATTAGTTGTAGGTCATGCATGTGCAATAGCTATAGCAATATCAGCCATGGTTCTATAGACGTTAGAACCCAAACAAAAAAGCTGTGGAACGGGTATATGAAACGGAGTAATCAACAGTAGACTGAAAAACATGTCTTGTAGGCATGAGCTACTTCAAAAGCATTATCAGTACCGTGCATACATTAGAAGCATGCTCTGAACTGTTCATGGTTTGAAAACTAATTTTTGTGGTGTTTAGACTAAACTTGCCTTGTGTAATTTTGTCTCCACCCACACATGTCGATTCCATGGCCTAAACTACAATTTCAACCTTTTAGTGTCTTGTTCATGTCCTTATAAAGGATGATTATCTGAGATGTTTTAAAAGGAAGAGTTTTAGTTTACAAAAGCCGATCCTCTTTGCTTACTACCCTTTTCCACCTTTAAGCTCGTGTTGAAGCCTGTTTAGTGAATAGCAATCTACTGTTGAACCCTCTTTTGTTTTAAATGTCACTGGTCACTGGAAATCTGGACGCAGTTACTTTGATTACTGGAAAAAATGAGTGCTGAGTGGAAAAGTGTCTTTACAGTGGTTCCCTTTGTACACTGTACCACAGTATGTTACAGTATTGGCTTGTAGCACAACCTGTTGCCTATTCTCCAGTCAATAAATTCTGTTTTTATTCAGATTCATTTGATCAAATTGTATTGAATTGTATGTTTCCAAAAGAAAATGAGAATAATATGCAGAACTACAACTATAGCAGTTCGAACTTTAAACCATGCTTTCCCATGTCAGCTGCCCAGGGTTTGTGAACAGCAGCAACATTTCAAACCAGAATGTCTTAATTACCCCAGACTTTATAATCACCTACAACTTAGAGCCAGCAAAAGCAATTATCCTTTAAAGCAGATAATTAAACAGCCCTTCCAGTGGTGATTTATGACAGGCTGAAAGTCCTGCTGTTGTGGAGCAGACTTCTTAGCCGCTGGAAAGGGGCCCTAAAACTCAAGGCCCTGGCATTACTGCGGGGCTGCCATTGTGGTCTTGACATGGGGACAAAGGGTGGTGTCAGGGGCACACCACTGTTGAGATCTGGCACGAAGGCGAGACTCACTGAGTCAAATTCCTTGGCGTGGATACAAGACCTGCCTGTAGGCACATGTTTAGCTGTACTTTGTTCTTTTGTGGAGAGAACCTACAGTGTGGATACTAGGAACAGTAGAATAAGCCCAGTCTTAATTATAAGCTTTTTCATTTTGACATGACGAGACGGTATGAGAGATTTCATAATTACTCATAATTTTATTTGCCAAAAGAGGCAACAATTGAAACGTGAGAATGAGGGACCTACAATCAACATGAAATTAAAATCGCCACTGATTAACTTTCCTAATGCGCATGTATTTCACTTAAAATACATTTAATTTCGCATTTATATTTAACATAAAACGCATGTAACTCTCCTCTGAAATTATTGAGAATTTTTGGCGTTTTGTGATTATATTAGTATAGTGAATCTGCATGATATTAATTGATCATGTTGTTATAAACGGTACAGTGGCATTTCTGTACTGCTAAATCAGTCTCCTAAATGTACAGCCAGCCCTGTGCAACCCCGCTTACAGTACAGTAGTACTGTAGATGATTATTAGCCAGACCTCTGGTGAGAGTTCCTGTGCTGGACACAGTGTTGCCCTGATTCTGGTGTCTGTAATTAGCCGGTGGGAAATGAAGGTCTCACATCTGCTTCTAATGAATGGGCAGGTGAGGCCCCTCGCTTTCCTTTATTGTGAGAATTCTCCTGGCACACAGATGTTGAGCTGGGCTTGCGCACCTTAAAATAATATGTTTTAGACAACATGAAAAGTCTGCCATATTTAACTATTTTTGTGGTTAAAAATAAACAACAATCAGTTATTTAACAAGTACATGATCAGTGTTCAAAACTGTCTCTTTACCTTACCGTGATTTGCAACGGTAAGCTTATAATAATGATTCATAATTCGAGCTGTCATATTCGATTTTCTTGGAAATGTCAGTTTGGCTTCATTTAACTACGCATTGTTGAAAAGTAACAGTTTTATGCTTCAAACAGAGATGGCGATAGGGAGGCAAAAGCTACAGATTGCAACTCTAATGTGGAGGTCAGAGGTCGGTAAATTGAACAGTAGGTAGTCTTTCCGTAGCTTCGTGTTTGTGTGCTCGACCTATTTCCCATTACCTATAGAGATGCATTTCCGTCCATTCGCCCAACATCTAATAAATATGCTGCTAATAACCTCGTAAGTCTTTTTTCCAGCTGTCTGTTTATTTAACACAAATGCCTGGTTTTGTACTTTGTTATTGTTTTCAGCTTCATTATTAAGTGATTGTTTATGTTGGAACGGCTTGGGAAGGAAGGCAGAAGTTATGTTTAATTTTAGTCTGGACGTTTTATCAGGCTTTGCATTGCATGAGATCAAACAGGCGTGGTGCAGTCTAGGGGAATTCCTTCCTTAGTTAGCCGGTACAGACAATGGCGTCGTTATCCAGAGGATACACTGTACTGTCACTCCTGCTACCACTTAAACATGACTGTTAGCAAATTCCACTGATATTAGTTTATTGTAGAAGATTTTAGTCAGAAAAGACATTTAACTTAATGTCACATGCCACAAAAGCCTCTTTTTCTTCACAAATGTGATCTCCAAGTCCCAAGTTCCAAGTTTGAAACTTCTTCATCCATTAGGCAAATGCCATAAAGAAAATAAACAGCCAGTCGTTCATTACTGCCAGTTTTTTTGTTTTATAGAAGTGGAAAAGAGAACACTAAGAAGGTCCTCTTGAGACTGGTCAATAAATTACGAAATTGCTATCATAAAAAATCGTTAAATGAAAAATAAACCGTGCAGCTGCAAAGATTTGGTAAAGCTTTGAGCAATAATCTAGTTGAGGCTGTGTCAAGTTGCTAAAGGTTGTGCTGCAAAATTCTTTAAATCTTCCTCATAATGATCCTGCTTTGGCAGCAGATGTTCTCGCAAAAGTTTCTAGCATGATTATCAAAGAGTTTTTGTTTGGATGAACGCCGTTCATGGGTTGGTCGTCCTTCCAACGAAAACGTTTTTGTTCTAATATGACTAAGTAATGCATAAGAAGGTGGCAGAAAATGTGTAACACGTCATTTTGGCCTCAAAACACTTAATTTACACTGTGAAATTAGCAAGACGTAGCCCTTTGTCTGTTTTCTCTGCAGTGTTTGTACATTCGGTGTATTGTTGTCACAGTCTCGTATGATTGTTGGGAACAGGTTGCGTTACACAGTATTTTTGAGAGCAGCTAATATAGGCACACTTCAGATTAGTCTGAGGCTTTGTATCCTCTGGGACAACATTGGATATGCTGTACTAAATTTACCTGAAGTTAAACCAGAACTGAAGTTCATGTCTTTTTAAGGTAGCAGAGATAGATAAACATCCTTTAGACATGCTCGTAAAAGTTCTTGGTTAAAACTTTCCAGCTAACAGTTTCAAGTTGTAAGAACGTTTCCATAAAGTTTCCGTTAAGTAACAAAAATGTTAAAAATGTTATTTTAAATGTTCTAGGAACATTTTTTAGATGTTGAATTTTCCACTTAAAAACTTAGAAATAACCTTTTTGAAAGATGATATATAACATAACGTTGTACTAACTTAACTGCAAGAACATTTTTGATAACTTTAAGAGAACCTTTAAAAAATGGTAGCCAGTGTTTTCCCTGGGTTGGAACATTCTGGGTTTATGGATCCGTTGTATGGAACTATTTTGAAACAATGGCTACCATCAGATAAGTTTGGTTCCCTGATGCTTAAAGTTCAACAAACTCATAAATCATACAATTTATAAACATCCCAAACAACCTCAGCTAGTTTTATTTGGACAACTGGTGTGACCGGGCCAAAGTTTATCTCCAGCATAACAGCTTTTTCCAGCTTTCTATTGACAAAACTCCTTCCAACACACACAAAATCTGTTGTCTTCACTTTACACTACTTAGTATCTGGCCACAGTTTGTAACTCTGTGATGGGATATATTTGTTATATAAGTGACATGCTTTTTATGAGACCAGGGTTCAGAGAACATAAAGTATGTTTATTTTGTAAGTCATAATTTAACAGTACATCCATAACACAGCTGTTAGCTGCTGTAAAATACATTGTGAAATGGGAAACATATGGTGCAACGCTTTATAATAGGCAATTATTTGGACACCTTTGTGTTAAATCTGTCTTTGCACCGGCGGGGAGAATACATGACATCACAAGGACACAAGAAGGTCAGTAGGTGGATTTGCCTGGTAACTTTTTCAAAGCTTTTTTGATGTTTATGGACGTTGTTTGTTTTGTTACTTTCAGTGGTTGTCAAAGGTACATCAAAGGCTTGGTTGCTATGTGTCCGCTTGCTGGTTTCTGTAAGGCTGCAGAATTTGATCAAATGATGTAGTTTGGTACTTCGGGGCTTCCTTTTGAATGAGTGGGTGACGGGCAGAAAACACCTCCAGGGCTTCTGATTGGTTAAATGAATCTGACCATAACTCATGTCCACTTTTTACACAAACGTTAATATGAGAGATTGATATGTAAGCTGTTTCACAACACTGTATTACGGTGATAGGGTTGTTTTTTGTAATTCCATAAAAATCACTTACTGCCCCTTTAAATACCAGACACTCTTATACAATGTATCAGAATTCTCTTGTCCATAGCTCACAGCTGTTGTTAAGCTCATAGTTTAAGTCTATCTCTGAACCCTGGGGTCATAATTAGGTAGACGCAGGTGAAATATAAGCCTTCCTATTTATTGTTGTAGCGTCTCCTTATGTTGTGTAAATTACATGGTGCTGTGAATATAATAGTTCAGACAGTTCATATCATAGAACGTTATTCCAACTTTGAGATTTAAGTTTCACCCTCATTATGGTCTCAAGTCACTTTGGCATATGTTCAGGGTAAGGCTCAATGCTTCTCCTTCAGTCTTGGTGGAACCATTTCTGGGGCCTCAGGAATTCTTTAGTTCTCTCCTTTCTGAACCAGTGAAGATAATCCTGCAAATTCTGATTGGCCGGCTTCTTGATCCTTTCTCAGTGGCTGACAAGAGCAGACTAACCCAAAGATTTAAAGTAGAGAATGGAGTTAGAACGAGCCAATCGGAGTGCAGACATTTTAAACCGACAAAGTGGACACCTGATTCCCTCTCACACGGAAAAACCCAAAATAATTGACTGCAGGAATGTTCATTTATTGTGAGTTTTGTCTGCCCTAAGGAGATACCTGCATGTTTTTGGTAACACATTGGTTTTGATCCTCAAATTACTGTTGACTGGCAAGACTAATTACTTGACAAAAAGAACCAGGCCAATTGTGTTTTGACAGCATTTAGGTTTTTATAGTTCTTGTGAGAATTTTTGGTTAGCCATCACTAGTTGAGACGTCTCCTTCAAGGAAGTAGTTTTAAGCCATTTAGGCAATATGTTAAATAAATGCTCGGTCTGTTATTGAAGGTTTTAAAGCCAAATGTTCCAGTAAGTAAAATAACTCATTTAATATCAGTATAACCAGCAAATTAAGTAGGTTGATATTATATGACACATGTAAGTTTGCGCTACACAGTGTCTGTTCTATGGCGCGGTGATTTATAGTAGCTAAAACAGGGACCAGTTTGTAAGTGACATAACACCCTCAGTTTATGCACAGAACTGCTGAGCAATGACGGGCCTTCCTGAACACCTTCACCACAGACGTGCCTGTAAAGCTGCTCTTTCTTCTTTGTTTACTGGCGCGTGGCCACAAATAACCTCAGCTGCGGCGCAAAACTGCGGCTAAATGTACAGTACTGGGCAAAGATGTAAGGAGCCTTCAGTCAGGAAGCGAGGAAACTGAGGGTCCAGACATGAAGTTCAACAAAAGAGCCTTTGAATACATTGGCACTCAGGGGTCCCACTTGAACGGCAAACGTTCGCTCATAAAAACAAAATATCCATCATGGTGTACAAAAAAATACACAGAGAACCAAATCAATACAATTGATGACCACGTTGATTTTCTTTAAGCATTTTAAGATTTTTTTTCTCTGTTTTGATATTAACTTTCAACGGTAACATTGTTTTGTCTTCTTCAGCGAGGTCTCCTGGGTTGTTTTGTCAACTGGTTTATTGTAACCTAACCTGAAAGCGGAAGGCGCATTACCATGTTAAAAGTATAGACTGTGACCGATAGGAGAGTGCTTGGTGAGGACAAAAACAGGGCAAAAGGTATTTCTCTGTGGAATTTTACTGCCAGAAAGAATGTTGCCCTCTGGCTATTATCTCAAGCTAAGTGCCTGAAGTAAACTTTCACTCTTTACTGGTTATTTATTACTCACTGTGATAAAAAGCTAGTGTTTTGCTGTTATAGTGAGCAAATAATGACACAATGCATGTAGGGAAAGTTTTAAAAATTTATAAAAGAAATATTAAACTTTTATGAATAATCAACACCCACATTAAAGGTAGGGTAGGACATTTTGGAGAGGCTAGCAATAACAAGTTAGCTTTGAAAGCATAAGATCCCGCTCTCCAAAGACACGCCTTCTTTAAAACTCGCTGATAACGGAAGATGTGCAGAGGTACACAAATACATAGTTTGACAGGCAAGCTGGGCATCCTATCATTGCATTCGGACCGAATACATTAGTTGGGTGAACATTTAATGGTCCTGTGCCTTCCTCAGAAGATATGTATATATAAATGTATTTAGACCATGTTATTATATGTTGGTAGTGATTGCTATCAAGATATGAAGACAGGATATATATATTTATATTTATATATAAATATAAAAAAATATTCTTTGAAAAAATCACCTACCCCACCTTTAATGGACTTTAGATTAATAGATCCAAAACTGATATTGCTCAGTGTTTTGCTTTATATTATGCTTTGAATATCTTGAGATGTTCTTGAGAATCAGTTGTCATTTTTGTTAAATAATTTTGGTGGGAACCTTATAATTAACAGTTACATGAGAACTGATTACTTACAAGTGTTGTGTATTATGGCGACATGTTAAGTTGGTTTGTTAGATTCTGTTCCAGACATTTCAACAAGTGCCTTGATAGGATGAAATTTCACCTACAGCTCTTGGCTTGAGTGGTATTTTTACCACCCAGGGAAATGTCACCTCCGTCTACCCACCTACACGCCCTTCACTCTGGGCGTGAAAAGGGTCAGTGGGGCTGTAGCGTCTTCTGTTCCCTGACAAAACATATTTCATTCATAGTCAATCAAGCTACTTCAGTGGGGCTTTATATTCCAAGTGGGGTCTACAGCAGGTCTTTGAAGCTTGCAGCAGCTTGCTGTGAGGCTAAGGAAAATCCCCTTTGATCAAATGATGAACTTCCTCTTTGATTCTTTGAACATGCTTTTAAAAAATCATGCAAATCAAACCAGAAACATTAGACTGCATTTAGACTACATTTGATCAGGCTCGTTGTAATCTCAGGATGGTGTTTTTAAAGCACACACACGCCCTGTGGTAAAATTAGATCACAGCGTGCTTTTAAGTTTTTTTTTTATTTTTTTTAACTAGTTCATCCAGAAATAAAAACGTTGTTGTTATTTTCTTGTCCCCATGTCTTAAACCTGTACGGTTTTATTTTTTTTGTGAAACGGAAAGAATTTCTTGCGTGCAGTGATAGTAAATAGTGACCATGGGCAACATATAGCAGAATTTAAATTTGTTGGGTGAACTATTAGTTAAAGCTGCAATCTGCAATTTTGCCTCTCTACCGCCATCTCTGTTTGAAACATAAAATTGCACTGTACTTGTTTTCTAAACGTGGGTGATGTTTAAATTCGAAACTGCTGTAAGAACGAGCAACAAACGCTGCACCGTCCACAGTACCTGGACATGTGATATAGTAGCCGTATCTTCTTATGTTTATTACGGACTTCTTTAGCGAAAACAGACCTGACAGCTCAAATGACTAAATCATTTTTATAAACTTAACTTTGCGAATCAGGGTGAGGAGATTATGTTAAAATGTATCTGTCGTGTACTTGCTCAATAACTGATTTTTTGTTTATTTTTAACCCCAAAAAGTTACCGGCTTTTAATAAGTTTGCAGCTTTAAATAACCAAGCATCAATGATTTCAAAACGTTAATGTTTATTTAAGATAGCATCTGTTTCTGAGGAAAACCTGTCAGATCAGAGGAAAAACAGCAGCCCGGCTGTTTCTTACCGTTTAATTCCACCAAGTTGTCCCTCTTGTAATGACCAGCTTATACAGTGAGTCACCATATCAGGTTTCTGAACAGCATTCTGTATAGTTCATATGATCTTATGACATGCCTGAACTGTTGTCATAGCTGATCATTCCAAACCACGCACAAAACCGCCCGGCCAAATCCCAGTTAATTGTGACATAGCTGTCTTGAATAGAACCTGGACTTATGACCTTGACAAACATACTGTAAGCAGTTATTCAACCTAAAACCTCTTTTCCCAGACTGGCACGGTATCCTAAACAATCATAGAAGCCTGTGCTGTTTCTCTGTTTGGTCAGACATCTTGCAATTTTCTCAAAGCTAAACATTTATTTGACATTTTTCCCATATAAAAACGTACTCCTATAAAAACGTCACACACATCCGCTCGGCCTTATTTGCTCTAAATGCACAGAATGATTACATCGTACGCCTGCGTTCTTTGTGCGTCTACATATGGCATTTACTAATGAGAGCGCTTATTAAAGTGACTTTGACCTAACACGCCGTATCACAGCGACTCTAAAGCCAAGACAACAGGTGGTGCCAGATTAGCTCCAGCAGACCTGAGAGCACAGAGGAAGTTTTCTTCACCAGCGCTGGCTTTGTGGGAAACCGGAGCTCCATGAGAGTCAATAAATATCTCCCACAACTTTTACCTCAATAAATATCTGTCACAACATATCAGTTTCTCAGCATGGTTTTAATGTTCATATTCATCCTACTGTGTGAATGTAATGTTTCACTGTTTATTATTTTATGAATTTATTTATAAAATGCTCAAATTTACGATGTAGAACTATTACAATGTGTAATTTGTACACTTTTTATGTTAAAATACTATACCTGTTTCTTTGCGAGACTTTCTGTTGCGAGACTCTCAAGCAGCTCTGCTCATCACTAAACTAATGGTATGCGTTTGGGGCGGAGCTATCTGTTTATCCAGCCAATGGCAGTTAACAGGCGTGTTAACGGGCAGGTTAATGGACATCATTATTCAGTTCCATTTTGAAAATGACAGACTTTTTTTTTAAACCTCTGTCAGCGTCTTTAGAATGGTTATAGCACTGTCATTTGCCGTCACTTAGTTCACTCTGTTGTTTTAATTTTTAATATTTCATTAGATTATATTTATCCTGTGCCTCAGTTTTCTGGAGCCTTGTGGCGTCACTCTTCAAAAAATGTTCACTCACTTGAGGTTAAGGTTCCTTTGGAAAGCGGACGGTGCCACCAAGACAAGAAATGGGCTTCTTTTTAAGTGACAGCTTGCTGCAGTTCAGAGGCCCTTCCTGTTATAAATAAACAGCATCTCCCCTGCCCACTGCCTCTGCCTCTCAGCAGCTTTCTGCTCAGCTGTCGTCTGAGGGAACCAAAGCTGCTCCTGGTCTCCAAAGTGCAGGTCACCATAAAGCTCCTATTACCGGAAACACTGCTGTATTTTTAGATCCCTAAATTGCTCTGCCATGTTTATGTTTATTTGTAGTCAACAGAAAAGAGGCCCTGCCAACGACAAACTTACAGGTTTGAGATAGTCTTATGTTTTTTATTTTATATAAAAAGTAAAAAACCTAGATGCAAAACCTACCTGTTACAAGCACTTGATGTTGCTCAAATCTTAGTGGAAGTGTAAACCCAGCATAAGTGGGAAATGAATAGTGTCTTATGGTAGCATTGTTTATTTTGTTAAGTTTAAGTTGCTGTCTGTCTTGTTTTTCATTTCTTCTGACGTACATTACATTATTCAAGATATTTCCAATTAATGTTTCCAATTAAAGTATTTCTTATTTACACAGATTAAATCTTTAATGATGAAAGTTGTGACTGTCTTCCCTGTGGTGACACATGCGAGTGAGGTGGTGTTTGAAATGAGAAAAACATAGAACAGGACTTCATTTTATTCATTGGAAATTGATTGGATCATTGACTGTTGGAGGGGTAGAAGCTGCCTGGCCATTGGACAGTCAATATAGTCCCGCCTATATGCCCAGACACGCGTCATCAAAAGAAGAGATGTTGTTTTGAGAGGGAGGGGAGGTTAATGATTCTGATTAAAAATTATAAGGGCACATGAATTTTACAAAAATAATGATCTGCATGGTAATAAACACGGCAATATTTCAATAAAAATAAGAATGTAATTGTACATTTCATGGTGACTTGAACATATGTTCTAAAAGACTTAAATCAGCTTAGCCACTTAGCATTTCCAAGACCAGTTTCCTAATATTTATAGTAAAAGGTTTCTTTGCTTCTCAGTGAAATATTTTCACAACTCCTGTATAACACGGACTTCTGTAAGAATTCTTAGAACTGACCCATGTGTTTATGAGCCCTGACCGTAATCTCTGCGGCACAATTGTGAAGGTCCATAAACACAGGCGATGCATTAACTTCAACTGTCAAAACCGCATACCGGACTGAAAGAGCAGAGGGCCTGTAACTCCTCAGGACTGTTTTGAATGTGTAAATTGGAGTGTGGTGACAGCGTGCTCTGAAGCAATATTGAAACCTTGGGGTTTCATACATAGGTGGTCTGGAAGAGTAGCGCTTCCCTGGGTCCCCTACTGGGGTGATAATTGAGGGGAGAGTTCTCCTATAGGTGCCATCTGGGCCCTCACAAGTGGCCAAAGCTGCCTTCACTGGAATGCACTCGCACATTTGGGCCACCCACACAAACCATTAAGAACACACAGGCAATTAAGATGGTATCAGTCTGCTTGATTAAAGCTGTATTTTGTATTGACTCAGAACGTGAGCGGTTCTCTGTTTATCATGGTGTCCGGACAGATAATTCATCTTTAATAGACTGGGCCCACTCCCTTGCTTTTGGTCATATAATAGCATCATGTTGTCAAACTGTCTGAGTCATGCTGTCAAGCCCGGGCAACCTCCTATGATGTTGCCATTATTAGTGTTGGATACGGTCTGTCTTCTGGCTATAGACCTGGTTTGAAAAGTAGGCGCAACATCCAGGCTCTTGTTTCATGACTGTGTCATGCGGATCTCCAGACGCTGTCTGACTCCGGTGTCGGCATGCCAGAATGCATCGGTTTGGCGCTTAAAATACAGCACACTTGTCATATTGTTAAAATAGGCTCAATTATGTGTCAAAAACGTCTTGGTCTCTAAGGATCGGGCGTCTCCCAATAACTCCATTTTCCATGGTTTAGCGAAGGCTGCGTAGAATCAGGCTTTCCATAATAGTGAATGAAATGTTGTTTAGCCCTACTCATCTCGCATAGCACTTTCCAGGGTGGTTTGCTTAAATGAGACAGATGCACCTTGACAACATACACAAAAACACCCCATTGGAATGACTTGACTTCTGAGATTAGTATTAGTAACTTGGTGAGTCAGACGGTCACTGTTAGCAGGAGTGATTAAGAAACGTCACTTTAATCCATGACCACAAAACCTGGATCCTTCAGCCACAGGATTCCAGCAGTATGAGTAAGAGCGCCAGATGGTGACGGTAGCACTGTGTACTTCCTTGGTGCCCCGTGCTGGTTTTTCCAAAGAAAATAAAGTATGGTTTCAAACAAAAACAATTTCTCTCAATTATTGCTTAAGCGGTTCATCCACTAGAAATGTGTGTGGTGGTTTCTGTGTCTATAGCAACACCGTCCTTTTCCTGTATACTGTTGTTTGTTTTGGGATGTTCAGGATGTAACTGGCCAGCCTTTGGCTAGTGAGTGTGTAGGCCCCAGCCAATGACGACAAACAGGTGAGGGGCAGGGGGCGTTGTGCTTCTGGTGGTGTTCTGCCCAAGAGGAAGGGCCAAGTTTAGCAGTAACTGAAAATCCAGCATAGTGCACTTTTAATGCTATACTACTTTTCCAGCTGGCTTACCCACTAGCACGTATGTGGAGTTAGCGGAGCATGAGTAAGCCTTTTTGTCCATTGATTCTCTGTGGGAGCTGGGAAGCTGGTTTCCACATGGATTGTGGGAT
>JAZGTI010005228.1:0-25919 GCA_036877585.1 Botia kubotai | reverse complement strand
AACAGGAGACGCAGTACGCCAAGTGGAAAGCCGCCTGCATTTTGGCCTCCAAAGGAAAGACGATGGCCTATAGTTCATACCGCACGGAGGTGAAGAACATCCAGTCTTTCCTGCAGATGAAGAGTCTAGCGCCCCCTCCTGGCCAGGCAGCACCAGACGTAGAGTCCATGGAGATGAACGCGGAGTGTTTTGTTTCTCCTCGATACGCAAAGAAGTACAAGCCCAAACAGGTTACATTACAGTTTTGAACCCCAACCTTGTCTATGCTGCCTTAAGACATGGCTCAAAAACTCATTGGGCCAAAGACTTTGATTGTGCCATGACATCATTGGTTATCTTAGACCTGTTTTGATATTATTGCTAAAAGGAAATGCCACAATTGTCCTAATACTGTGATTTATAAGGTGGTCAAAATTGACATTTATTTGTCTTGTTTCAGCTGACCACACGAATCTTGGAAGCCCATCACAATATTTCCCAGCTTTCTCTCATGGAGGCCAAAATGCGCTTCATCCAAGCCTGGCAGTCCCTGCCAGAATTTGGCATCAAGTATTATATTGTCAGGTACAATGTTTTGCTGAACAGCAAATTGAATTACAAGTACTAACCGTTCCTGCCGTTGCTCAAGCAGGGTCGTTGCTAAAGGCCTCAGAGCCCTGGACAAAATTGTTATAAAAGTGTCTTAGATGTTGATTTATCATTTTTTCATTATCGCTTGGTTATAAGAATGGTATTCAAACGTTTTTAATTTTGAAAGGTTTAAAACGTTCCACTAACAGATATATGATAAGTAACATGAAAAACTTCTTTTCTTGCAACGTTACTGCAAGAATATTATTAAGAACTTTGAGAGAACCTTTATAGAACATTAGCCAATGTTCTCAGTTAGCAGGGGACATGTTGTCAGCTACCAATAAAAGAACATAACTCTCAGCTGTGAGTAAAAGATTTAATCATTTTAACATCAAATAAATCTGTAAGCTTCCCCACTTTTCAAATTATTGCAGAAAATGTCCAGAAACTGCAGTCCATCTGGATTTGGTTATGAGCCTGGGATAATCGACGTCATTTAGCTTGATTTGTTGTGTGCCACAGATTTAGAGGAAGCAAGAAAGATGAGATCCTGGGAATTTCCTACAACAGACTGATCCGCATTGACATGTCAACTGGTCTGCCAGTGACCACCTGGAGGTTCTCCAACATGAAGCAGTGGAACGTCAACTGGGAGATCCGACAGGTAAAGAAGCGTTTGTGATTTTCAGTGGCGTACGATTTCATAAACGTGCTCCGAACATCATTTCAATGTGTCCGTTCCTGCTTTACTGTCAGCAGTTGTCAAGAGACCCAAGATTTGTGTTTGTGAGGCTGTTGAGCAAATCAGATTCGATCTGTGAGTGTTTCATGTCTGATTTGTAACAGGTGGCCATTGAGTTTGATCAGAGCGTGTCAGTGGCTTTCTCCTGCCAAAGCTGTGACTGCAAAGTGGTTCACGAGTACATCGGGGGCTACATTTTCCTGTCGACACGTTCAAAGGACCAGAACGAAACCTTAGATGAAGAACTCTTCCACAAACTCACTGGAGGACAAGACTGACCACCTTTATGATATAAAACGTATATATAAATGATAATGATATAAAACATTTTTTTGTTTTTTTTCCAATTTCTTACACTTTTTGATTTGTTTGACATTTGGAACACTGTAAATAATTTACAGCACATTTTCATACATAAATTGGTGTCATTGATATGGTAAGATATGATACAGTGATGCGTTGATATGGTGCAGTGGGTTAAAACTTAAGTTGCTAGTTTACTATGTTAAGTTTCTTTTAAGATTTGTTGGGTTAACAAAGGGTTAACAAAATGCTTTTTACAGTTAATGTTTTTCAAAATGTTATGTTCGTTTAATAAAAAAATCATTTTGAGGTCCAGTTTTGTTTTGTTGTCGTGTCATAATCATGTCACATAACATGCATGCATACATACATGTAAACATATATATATATATAATACATTCTTTTAAACAATAATAATAATAATTTATATTGCTTACATACACATATTAAATGATAACCATGTTCATATTCCTTTTAAGTAATTTAATTATGTGTGAACTTCAGTTGTTTAAAGTTTTTTTTATCTGTGATCTGTTAATTTTCCTGGCTGCGGTTCTGGCTCAGCACTCGATTAGTCGGCCTCTTCGAGCAGGAAGTGCCTGTACACACGTGGGAACAGGAGAATCGCTTGTATGAAATAATCGTGTTGTTGCTAGTCATTAAAATTACCACAGTAGCGTTTGATTAAATAGTTCTTTAAGCGTCCTAGCATCGATTTTTTCTGGACCATTGTTCTGGTTAATGGTGATAAATGGCGGAGTGTTTGGAAGACATTGATGCTGAGAGCAGAATCAGTTATGGAGATTATGTTGTGCTGAAAAGAGGCGATGTCTTCAAATCTGTGCAGATCGAGAAGAAAAAGTGAGTTTTGCTCTGTTTACAAACATCTACAAACGCGACTTTTATGAAACAAAACTTGTTTTTATAAATATAGCTTTGCAGATTCTGCAGGCAAGGGCTTGAGTACTGTCGGGTCCAAAAGTCTGACAACACATTGAAAGTCTGGGATAAAAAATTTAGGAAATAAAGCTTTTTTAAACGCTAAACGCTATGACGTATTTTTTTACTGACATCATTTTCCGTGTTGCGTGTTTTAGGAAAGTGGTCTTTGAGAAGCAGTGGTTCTTTTTGGACAATGCAGTTGAGCAGCTGTACGGGACAATGTTTGAAATCGAAGCCGGTGGATCACTCAAACTGAAGGCAGAGAAGCGCCCGGGGAGTTCTCTGAGTAATGACGGTATGCATCTGTGCCTTGTGAACTATTATGGAGTTTAATTTCTGGCCAGTTACATGAGATCATGTTTCTCATTCCTCCGGTCATAGATTCAAAGGAAGCAGGTCAGGACAACAGGCACATAGTGGATGATGGTCGATCTCAAAAGCTGACCAGAGATGATATTGAAACTCTGAAAGAGCAAGGCTTAAAGGGCCAGGTTTGTACCCCACAAAATTCTCTGTTACCCTGAGGTGTATGACTCATCGTCAGGGCGTTGATGGTGATGCGGTTGCTAGGGTGTTCTGAGTGGTTGCTATGCTTTTCTGCTACTTAGCTTTCTCTAGTTACAATTTTAATGTATGACTATGAGATATTTATGCCAAATATGATTACCTTTGATAAAAATAGGACAAAATATATTACTTACGAAAGTAATCACATCTGTCTTTAACATATTATGTAATGTAAGTCATGATGTCATTTAAGGTTACCCTATGTAGGCTACATAAAGTGCTATTGGGTTTGTTCAAATTCCTCACTAGAGGTATGAGCAAGCGTCGCTCGTTTGTAAAGATCTGTTACCTAGACAACAGCGCTGAATTTAGGTGCTTATATGTTCATTATGTATCTTCAGGACATCGTTCAGCAGCTCATCGACAACAGCACAACATTCAAGGACAAAACTGAGTTTGCCCAAGAGAAATATATCAAGAAGAAAAAGAGGAAGTGAGTTCAGTAAAATTCTTCAGTTTTTATAATTACAGTTATTACCGTACAAGAATTACGGTAAGACTGTAATTGGCTTTGCTTTATTCGCACAGGTATGAAAGTCATATAACAGTTCTGAAGCCCTCCACTCGACTCCTCGCCATGATGTATCACGGCAGAGAACCTGGAAAAATATGGTGTGTATTTTAGAGAAACCAGTAAGTGCACTTACTGTAAATGCTAGTGCTTTGAAATGTTGTAAATTAAGTGCCTCTTATGCCCTCTTCCTAGTCACCTGCGGTATGATACTTTGGCTCAAATGCTCACGTTGGGTAACATCCACGCCAGCAGTAAGATTATTGTTTTTGAGACCTGTGCTGGACTTGTTCTGGGCTCTGTGATGGAGAGAATGGGAGGTATTTACACTTATTTTAATTGAATTTGAAACCAGTCCTCCTGTTGCCAGTTTGTCGCAGTTTCTCATTCATTTTTTTAGTTTTTTTTAATACTTTAATACTGTTTCTGTATAAATACCGTTTAATACTGTTTCTGTATTGGTCATTGGACTAGCCAACATGCTAATCTATAAATGTGTATTATGATGCTGTCCTTCTCAGGTTTTGGGTCAGTGGTTCAGATTTATCCCGGCGGCGGGCCGACGAGAGCCGGCATGGAGAGTTTTGGTTTTCCAAAACACTTCCATGAGACGCTGCACGAGTTTCCTTTGTGTAAAGTTAACGCTCTGCTGGCGGGAAAGCTGGAATTGTCTGAGAAGGACACGGACCTTCAGGCCGATGGCAGCAAGAACGGACAGCCGGATTCTTCTCAGGAGACCTCAGGAGTGTTTCAGGGGAAGAATTCAGATCCTCAGAACATGGAAGTCAACACGGACCCGGAAGAGGAAATGAGGAGAGCGGAGAGAGAAAAACTGAGACAACAGAGGGTGAGAGTTTTTCCGTGATTTGTGTATTTCTGTTACATCATGATTGGCTGCTTCATCTACTGTTACATTTGGGTCTCGGGGGCTGAAAAGTAACAGATTTGAACTTTTACAAAAGTCACATTCACCACAGCTCAATCAAATAAAATACATAATTTGAGATGTTATGGAAATCTAATTTGTTATTAACATTTTAGTAAACAAGAGCTACACAATATGCCAGTATTCTCCTGTGATGCATAGACACTGTTGAACAGTGAGCAGATCAACTAGTTCGAGTGTGAAAAGGAGAAAGATTTAATTAAGTCCACAGGGCCAATTTTATGAGTACTGGACCAAATCTGTGAAAAAATATTCAGCACTTCTGTTTAATTGGCGTTTCTGAATCTTACAGGCGCAAGAGAAGAAGGTAAAGATGGAGGAGAAGAGGAAGAAACTAACTTCAGCTGCTGCTCTGCTGGAGGGTCGAGATGCAGATGGGTACATTACATTCATATTACAGTCATTTTAATGCACTTTTATTTATGCATTATGATTCATAACCGCAGGGTTGTTACACTAGTTCAAAGATCCTTCCATGTCTCGCCACTTGAGCGAATGTTCAATCGTATGTAATAGCAAATTGAATCGCTATTTAGATTCAATAGCTAATTTAAACGCAGGCGGAGAAATGTGTTTTTTTATTATAGCGTAAAACATTTAGCTGTATCGCTCAATCCTTCCCGTATGAAAGCTCTCTCTTTCACCTGCCGCTGACTTTTCTCGTAATGACTTACGATGAAATCCTGTCGTGTGGTTTGTCGCACCTGCATTTTTCAAGTGACTCAATGGAAACTCAACCTGCTAGTTAATATCTGACTGGATTGTTTGTTTCAGGTTGGTGATCGCTAGTCGCTTCCACCCCTGTCCCGCGTTAATGCGCTTGCTGAAGTTTGTAGCACCATCACGGCCGTTTGTGGTGTACTGCCAGTACAGAGAGGTATACCTTCACCCCCATGCTAAGTGTTAATGAAAGCTGAGTGTTCGCTCACATCAAATTAAAACATTGGCTATCGTTATAACAAGAATAGAGATGAATAGAGATGATCATTTATGTATGTGTTGTATAAAATGAAGAGTGATTCAGTCTGAGAAGGATTCTTTCCAAGCTGAGTTTTGGTTCCTTCAGGTTCCTTCGCCTATTTAAGCATTTTTAAGCACCTTGCCACTGTCATTTGTCTTGCTCGGTTTCAGGAGTTTGTAAGGCATTGTTTTTAGTAAAGCTGCTTTTGGAGCAATATAGAATATATTGAATATATTGTAAGCTGTTGTTGCCCAGCTTTATAAAGACCTAAAAATATAATTGGAGTGGGGTGCCTTTAAAAGATATGCCTGTTTGCTTTAAATCAAATGAATCTGAGGTCTTGATTCCTGCAGTGTTGAGTATGTGATCTCTCCTACAGCCTTTGATTGAGTGCTACACTAAACTCAGAGAACAGGGAGGAGCAATCAATCTCCGATTAACAGATTCCTGGCTCAGACATTATCAGGTGAGTCCTCAGATTTAGAAGCACGCAGTTGCTTGAAAAAAGTCTCTCCATGTAGGTTGTAAGATTTTCTTATGCATCTGGAATGTAAATGTTGCAGGTGATGCCCAACAGAACTCATCCAGTGCTGCTCATGAGTGGAGGGGGAGGGTATCTCCTGTCCGGTACCACGGTAGCTGCAGTTGCCAAATCTGGGAATCAACAGAAATCAGGAGAGCCGGCTGCCAAGAAGCTAAAACTGGATGAGGGCGGTCCATCATGTGACAGCTCGACCTAGACAATTAATTGAGAGTAACTTAAGTGAAAAGAAACTCAAATCTGTATTGACTCCTACATTGAGGCGTTGTTTTGTGTTTGAGTTGCAAGACTTTATTATTTAAAGTCAGTTTTTCCTGTTTTTATTTTTTAAGTCTTGAGCGGAGCTACAGGAATTTTTCCATCTTCTGTATTTATTTTTTAGCTAAATATTTCAGCATCATCAGGTTTTGTTCAAATATAGTTTTAGTTGTACATTGCACAAGTGAACACTGTATCTGTGTTTATTATAATGCATTTGAAAGGCTAATGATAACTGCAGTCACCAGCTTTGGTCCCATAACAACACATTTTATTAAATGCAAACCATTAAGAATGCAGAGGTTCTATTGGAGGCCATTAAGAACAATAAAGAACAGCAACCATAAAACGCTGTGACATCCAGTAGCATGCTGTTAAATGCGTCATTTCACACTTGCAATTAGTAGTAAACAGGCATTTTGTTTTCTACATTCTTTTAGATTATGTAATAAAGAGAGAAATTATATTATCAAGCATAAAGAATCTGTAATTTCTTACACTGTTTTCTTGTTTCTCAGACTGACATTTACAGACACTGACTGTTAAAAACACAAACGTTTCAGATCCAATTGTTTTAATAGAGCGAGATGTAAAATAAAGCATTAATCTAAGCACACCAAGTTGACGGACAGTTAAAACAGGCAGCAGAGAAAGATCATGGCTGGTTCTCTTTCATCTGGTGATCCACAGAGGCCAGGTTCTCTAGTTCTTTCAACTGAAGGAAGAAAAGAGACGTTTCGTGTTAATTTAGTGCAGCGACTTTCCGAAATCTTGCCGTTTTTGCAGTTCAAGGTCTCTGATATCAAGATGAATCCGGGACCTTATGTTACATATTTTATAGAAAAAAAATTGTTGGGTTTTAAGTCTGGTCTATACTGTCATATTAATATATTTACATCGTTTATTATGTTTCTGTTGCAAAGCCATTAACATGATTATTAATGCTCGCAGGTGCAAATTATTGTGTGATACGTTTTAGATTTAAATTATAGAGCGGAAGGGGTCATTTACTTTTACTTCTGTCTGACTTGTTCAATACATTCCCTCAAAAATTGCCTGAGATCAAACAAAAATTTGACCTGGGGTCGCAGAAAATCCCCTAAACACCCCCCCGAGTTGCTGTGCAGTCGCAGAAACTCTTGGGAGGGAACGTTTGTGGTGAAAACTACAGATAACTTCAGTGTCCTTGTAATAAGGGGAGCGTGTGACATCAGTGCTCATTGGAGGGATATTGATGTGAGAAAGTAATTACCACATTTCAGAGCAGCTGGAGGAGGAGGAGGGTTACAGTCTACCTACATGCTCAGTCACAACTCATCCATGCTGAAACATCACATGCTGAGATACACAAACTACTTCAGGCAGCAAATCTGGCCCTGTTTTTCTGTTCTGGGCTCCAGAACGCGATTCAGTGGCTGTTATTTGCATGTATATCATACTTTGCTACGATGTATCTCTGTCTAGTCCTAAACATCCAGATTAATGCATGTTTTTACAGCTTTGTGTACCAACCCAGCGTTATATATCATAGGCTATATATCAAAACCCTTATTCTGCAGTAAAGTTAGTGGAACGTTTTATAAACGTTACAGAATTTAAAAAATGTTAACATTAAAACAACATCTGGATGTTTTAAACATCTGGGTTTATTCTAATATGGTGTCTGCAAACGTAATGCTTTTTAGAAAAGTCGTATTTCATTTGTAGTAAGTGTATCGTCATGTCAGGTTCTTTACCTCTTCTGGTGTGAGAAGGCTCTGAGTTACACCCTTTTCTTCTACCGGTGACCCCTCCTGAGTGAGCAAGCCCCTTTTGTACCGAAGGGTTTCGGCAAGCTCCTCTAATTTACGATATGGATGCTGGGGGCTCTCCTGGTTCCTCTTGTACCAGGCTGGATGGTAATATCCTCGGTAAATCCAGGGGGAGCGCTTGTCATACACGTCACCCTTGTTAAGCAGCCGTTCCTCTAGCTCATTCTTTGTCTTGGTGAGATATCTCAGGGCAGCCTCCCTCTCCCGCTGCTCTTCTGCAGAGGTCTGCTGACTCCTCAGACCCTCTTCTTCCTGGCTGGTGGAAGGATGTCTCTTTTCATTCAGTTCATGGATGATCTCCTCCTCGTCCTTCTCTTCCGGGGAGCGGAGCTTGAGGGCCTTTTCTGTTGAGTCATAGAGGCCGTGACTCCTCTCTGCGATGGGTTCCTCCTCATCTTCAGACTCTGTGGAGTCTCCACGCTTGTGATGATGTTTCTTGTGGTGATATCTGTGCGTGGGCTTCCAGATCCTCTTCTCCATTTCTTCATTCTCCTCTTCACTCGCGTACCTTTTCTCCAAGGGCTTTTCCACGTAATCTTCCTCAGATGAGTCTCCACTACGTTTGTGGTGCTTCTTATGGTGGTACCTGTGAGTGGGTTTCCAGTATCGCTTAGCCACGTCCTCATCAACCTCTCCAGATTCCTCAGACCTCTTTTCCAGAGAGTTCATCTCACCGTGGCTTCTTTTGTGGGTGTAACTTGGAAAGTCTTCTTGACTTCTCTCGTAGTCTGCATCATCTGATTCCTCATTCTGAAAGTCCTCGTCTCGTTTGTGGTGTTTCTTCTTGTGGTGGTATCTATGCGATGGTTTCCAGATCCGTTTCTCGCGCTCTTCGTCCTCGTCTTCCTCGTCCTCATGTGTTCTTTTGTGGGTGTAGCTCGGGAAGTCTTCTTGGCTTCTGTCATAGTCCGGATCTTCGCGTTTTTCTCTGCTTGTTAGATGATGACTCCTTTTGTACTGATATGAAGGGAATTCCTCCTGGCTGCGCTCATCATCCGGAATGTCACGCTTTTCATTGTGGAAGATGGAATAATGTCTCTTCTGGGGAAATTCCTCTTGGCTTCTGTCATCCTCAAGATCTTCTTTTTTGTGTTTGCTGCTTCTTTTGTAGACACCTGGAAACTCTTCCTGGCTTCGTTCATCGTCTGGTTCATCAAGCTGCTGTGTGATTCTTCTTTTAACAAAACTCGGGAACTCTTCCTGGCTTCGTTCTTCATCAGGTTCCTCGTGTTCTTTGGCTTTTCTTTTAACAAAACTCGGGAACTCTTCCTGGCTCCGTTCTTCATCCAGCTCGCTCCGTTTGTCCGCATCAGCTTTGAGAAGATCCTCAATGATTTTTTGCTCTTTGTCTTTGGACTCTTCTCTTGGACTTTTCTCCTCCTGAGGCAGTTTTACAGTGTCCTCCTCGCTGTTCTTCATCACTGAGGACTGACCTGAACCTAAAATCGAAGGTGAAATAGAAACAGGAACCAAACACAGATACATATGCACATACCACATATTTTCATTCCATTCTTGTGCTTTGCACGTTGGAACTCATGACAATAATAAAGTCTGACTATTCTCAATGGTCTTAATGATATTTTGAATACATTTCGATGCAAGATTATGTCGCAAAACATGTGAATGAGCGTCACACTAACTTTGAGTTTCGTTATCTTGTATACAGGTATGTAATGTATACAGGTACAACATGCAGAATAGCAGAAATGAGAGCACATGTTCAGATGTTTGGTCTTTCAGTGTGTAAACACATTTTACCAATAAAAAAATCCTAACACCACAGATCAGAACGCTAATTTTAATGCTTTGTGGGTTGCAGTGTGGCGGGAAAGTAAGATGGTATATTTTAACATTTTGAACATTATATCCAGTTTGTTACATCTGAAGGTATTTCACAAATTAAAATCTAGTCTGACTGCATCTTTGTGTTAAATATGTTAAAAATCTTGAGTAACAAAACAGAAAAAGTCTAGAGTGAGTTTACAGTGAGTTCAGGTAGTAAATATATCGACTGCTACCTGAATGTTTTTTTCCCCTCAGGAGCAACACAAGAAGTGAAAAGTAAGGACAACGTACCTGTCTTTAGGATGTTGTTGCATTCTGGGTAGAGTGGAGTAGAGTCTGTTTTATACAGCGCCCTGGAAAGGATCTGAACCAAACACTTGGTGAGCTGAAATAAAAGCATTCATCCACTTTAACGGTCAGGAAAACAAACGCATTGTATTTTCAAAAATAAGCTCCAGCATACCAGATCTTCTCTCCTGGCATTCTGCTCAACTGGAATGGATTCTCCATCTAAAACGGTAAAACCCACGAATGAACTGTGCGCAAATCTCAATGCCAAATATTGTTTTCTCAATATCATTATCAAGAAAAGCGGTCTACTATGCAGCAAACTGGCGCGGTGCTGACCATGGTGCTGAAACGATTCGTAAATTTACGATTGATTGTGCAAGAGTGTTTCACTTACCCGCAGAGAGAAGAACAACCAGGGAGACTAAAATCACGAACTTCATTATGCACGTGGCTGTTTTTTTCGTTAATGTCTTTTTGCAGCTTCGAGCAGCAAAGACAACCTCCGTCCCGCGTGCTGCAGCTTGGAGCGCGCGATGCGTCTGTTTTGTGCGCTGTGTGGGACACGCAGGATCAGAGCTCGTGAGTTCGTGGGCTGCTTACGTCACGCTCGGTGTGAATCCTTAACGAGACCTCACTTCAAATGGAAGATTTATAACCAAATTGTTACCGATTTTGTCACCTAACCTATGCATTACCTGATTCCGCTTTTGTGCGCGCACGGAGCATTGACATTTAATATACTTAGACATATACGTTATATGTAACGTTTGAATTATTGTGCAGTGTTTTAATGAGATTGACAAGATGTCACAGTGGCTTCAGATCAGTAACCGTAAAGTCTTTCCCATAAAACAGACCATATTTATTCTCCCGTCGTGGTTTAGTACGTTGATTTGAAACATCGTTGTTAATAATTGTATACATGTATAGTCAACTGTATAATGAGGCCACACTGTAAAACTGCGAAAATTTTGAGAAATTCAAAACAATGAAACTTTATTTATTGAAGTTTATGTTCCCAAACGTATTTGAATCATGGCAGTTTTCGGACATAATTTTCCAATTTATCATTCATGACAACTGTCCCAGCTTACAAGAAACGTTCTAAGAACGTTCTCTCAAAGTTATCAAAAAACGTCGTTTCGTTCTCGCAGTAAGGTTAGTAGAGCGTTTTAACGTTGTATAACATATATGTCAAAAACGTTATTCTTAAGTAGTTAGTGGAGCGTTTTAAAAACGTTACAGAATGTTTCTTCAATAAGCGTTTCTATAACCAAGCAATACTGTTAATACAACGTCTAATAACTTGACGTTTTGAACGTGCCTAGAACTTTTAAAATAACATTTTTAATGTTTTTCGTTACCTAATTGAAACGTTAGGGAAACGTTCTAAAATTGTGAGCTGAGGTAAAACTGCAAACTAATGTTTTGCGCAGGTGTTCTGAGTTTCGACTGGAGCATTGCAACTGGGACCCTGTGGTTGCTGTGGCAACGCGTGTGGGTTCATATCTGCAAATGATTATAAAAGAGATTTTGAATTTCTATCGACAAAAGTAGAACGAGATTCGGGCAAAATCACGCATATGATCCAGTGGCTACGTTTCCTGTTTCACGCATTATAAATGATCAGCTATGTGACTTAAATTTTTCATGTGAGAGGATTCTAATATTACAATGTTAGAAACTGTCCTCCAGCGCACAAACTCATGAGAAACATAAATCGTAGCTCTTATGGTTACTCAACGCCCTGTTTGGATTCATAGCGTAATTTTCATGGGAAATATGATCGAGGATATCGTCATACCGAGCGGTGATAAATGTCTTTAATTAAAAGAAAGCATCGTGTCGGTTGCACAGCCCCACCTGACTGTTCTCACTGTATGTATGTATTTGGAACATCCACGTCTAATCTGGTACGTGATGCGGATTTACACCATGATTAATCTTTAAACCAGATTAATATCTGCAGCATTCACATATTAATCATGTTTATTGTCAACTCTGTTACTCTCCGGGGAAAACTGGACCCCAGAGCAGCGCTGGCATGTTGTTGAGCAGAGCATCCATCATGCTTCTGTTCTGTAGTGACACTTGTGAAGTATGAATGTGATGAATTATGAAAGCATCTTGCCCCCAAAGTCGAAATCCCGCTTCATAATTTATTCAGTCAAAGAGACGGAAGGTTTAGAGTATCACTGCGCATAAGCACACGCAATAAACAGAGAGAAAATGATTCCGGGTGCAAAATGTAGCAACCGGCTACCCAACGAATCTGGCTCAAATGAGTTCCCAGAATATTGTTTGGCTTTAATCAAGGATATTTGCATACAGAAACAAAAGACGGCGACCAGAGGCAGCATATGTAGAGTCTTTGAGTTGTAACAGCTTTGATCTTCTGTATTGACGCCAGGCAACACTTTTATTTGGGTCCGTGACATCATTATCTCATTGTTCCAGCACTTGCTGGTGGTCCCTGTGGATGCTGTTTTCTAAATAGGGTGGGTGGTTTATTGTGTGTATGCGGTACTCTATGGTAGTGGCTCCGTCATAATTGTATAGAGCTTTATCAGCACCTGCTGCAGTTAGACAACGTGTGTGTTGTTATATACAGTGTCAATTATATGATTATTATAATCCGAGGTAACGATGCAAAACAAACAAATGTGTTTTCTCTTAATTTAATGCAGAGTATAAAAATACATTGTACATACACCTACTCGCTAACGCTAAAAATACTCTAGTGTTCATTTCTGTCATATTTTTAAAGGGGAGCATTTTATCTTAGGAACAAATAGCTTTAAATAAAAAAACTGGTCGTTTCCATAGCAGCCATCAACAAATGCAAAAGATCTAAGTGAAAATTGTATTGCGCAATTTACTCTTTCAATACGCACCTCTTAAATTCTTAGAGGAAATCATATTACATGCAAATAATAGAATTGTTGATATACAGTAAGGACGTAGAGCGAGGAAAGCAATGTAGGTATTATAGCTCAGATCATTATAGCCCATTTAATTTATGAATTCGATTCATTGACGTGTTTGAGTTTATATTCAAACCTCAATCTGGCACATTTCAGCACTGTCTGAGATATTGTTGCGATCTTCTCTAAAAGAAAAGCAATAGAAAGACAACACTGATCAAAGCAACACTTGCGGAGGGACTTTTTGTGAAGGTCTCTTGAATAGCCATATGGGTGCAGTTTATTATAGTCCTCACAAGCCCCTGCTGCAGGTGTGCACTGAAAACGTTCCGCTCCTTTATACGGTTTATGCACAAGAGAGACTGCTGTGACCTGCTCTTTGTGTGCTGTGGAACTGCATCACATCTCTTGTTTTAAAGAGCTGCCTGATGCACAAATACAGTCTCTGCTTTAAAATAGGCCAGGACTAAATGCTTTGTGTCTCCTGCCAAACCTGTCATTTGAATTAAAGGTGCAATAAGGGGCCGTCTCATCAAGTTTGGGGTCTTTATACTTTACAGTTTCTAAAATCATTACAGTAATTAGGATTTTGGGGGTAAACAGTCTTAAAAATAAAGGGTTCTTAGAAGAACCTTTTTTGGTTCCCCAAAGAGCCATTCAGTTAAAGAACCATTTCTTTCCTGCCTTTATATAGCCTGAAGAACCTTTTTCCACTACAAAGAACCTTTTGAGACAAAAACGGTTCTATGGATGTTAAAGGTTCCTCATGGAACCATACAGCCAGAAATGGTTCTTCTATGGCACTATGAAGCGCTTTTTTTACATAGATAACATGTCATGGGTTTTATGAGAGAAATGAAGACAGAAACGTTTTTAGAATAGTCAGATGTCCAGAGATCCAAGTACATATAATAAACAAAGGGAATTATTTTTTGCATTAGGCTAATCAGCTGAAGGAAGATTTGACAGTTTCTTTGACAGACCACCACTGCCTGGAGCTAAGAAATTCACACAGCAAGCTGACACACACAATGCAAAGTCAGATAGATGCTGGGTGAGACTGCCAACATCTGCAGTACCCCAGCCTTGAGTCCTGTTCTCATTACGGAAGCCCCAGAGAGGTATGTGTGAGTACTGTATGAAAACATTCAGACAGAATAGATAATGGAGCCAGCAATGAAGTAGACAGCAGAAACACTCAGTACTCACAACTCATTCCACCTTCACCCAACGAAGCAGCTTCATAATTTATCACAGACACAGGCAGAAGTTTCAGGTCAACCCAAAAATGTAATTTGACGCAGTTCCCAAGATTCCACACCAGAAGTGTCTAGCTGACCGTATCTGCTACTTGCAGTGCTGACAGAACGCAGGTCTGTGGTTGTTATACATCATATTGGTGTGAAATAACAGGTCCGTGTCGTGGGAACAGTATGAGGTATTGACAGTATTACATACAAGGTGCATGAAATATGTCTCTATAACCTGCAGATTTCTGCTGTATCCGAATGTCTAAATAAATGCTGTTGTGAGTGTATGAGAAGCTGTAGAATAATAAAGAAAGTTGATCGTTACATTTATATATAACCTTCAAACAAAAGATTTTTATAAAAGTTAGAATTTGAATGCCGGCAAAAAACATGGTCGAAAATATACGAGTAAGATATTTTGATCATATAGCTAAAACCTGTAACTAGGAAGTTTAACTTTTTGTGTTGTTTTTCCCAGTTTCCTGATTTTCCTGACTGCGACATCTAAACTGAGGTGTCTAATATTAACTAAGGGAATCACATTTCTATAGATTTCATAATATCTAAAAATCTTTCATCAAACGTTTTAATAGGTCTGTATCCAATAATGATGCTTTTCAATATACAGCAGAAACTTCCTCCTAAGTGACAATCAATCATAAGAAATTGAATCTTTGACACATTCGTTCTTGTAATTATTCAGAAACCTACAGTTTGTTATCAGAGATATTATAATGAGGAGGTGATTTATCACCGAAAACTAATATGTGCAGTGCCTCAGTGTTTCCTTCACTGTACCGCAGAACTCTCATTATCTTCACTCAAATGTGTAACCAACACATAAATATGGAATTTAAAATATATTATTTTTCCACCTAAAAATAAATTCAGCCATGAGTGTCCAAACGCGTGTTTGGAGGTGTATATTTAGTGAATCTATAAAACTGTACCGTTAATTGAGACTTAATCAGTGAATGCATCACTTGATGTTATTGATAATATTGATATTGATGATTGACATGATATTCAGAATTAAAAGCTCCTGAAGAAAAAGATATAAGCAAACCTCTGACACAAAGGTCAAAGGTTTCTGGACAACCATGTAAGAACAGAGAAGTTAATTCACTGACGGACAGATGTGAAAATCTCCGCCTCGGGTCATTCAGATAATCCAATGAATTCAGTTCTCAGGGGACAAGAAAAGCTGATACCTGCTGTCTGTCCTAAAAGACAATATTAGCCAATTATGTGACTCAATTCAATCTTCCTGAAATGTTTCCACATCAAAATGACCTACTGATCCACTTTAATTCTCGAATTAACCTTTGGGCCACCTTTGTCAACTGACCGTACCCAGACGCCCTATCTGAAATCGATCAGACATCACCGATTACCTCTGCTCTCTGCATCTTAGTGAGAACTCACTGTGACAAGGTGTTAAACTGATGCCATCACAGAAACCTGACATTTGAACACTCTGCACCAGGCTGATCCCACGTGTCTCAGGGCGACAGATGCAGCACGGATCTCTTGTTTGGATAATCTGGTTTGAGGCGGACAAACATCAGTCTGGTCCTTCAGTCTGACCTGCGGCTCTCACTGTGGAAAACTCAATGAAGAGAGAAGAAAATGTTAGACTGCATCATTCAGTCTCAGAGCCATTGGGCAGCATCTTTAAAAGATGACTGTCAGTGTTTTCCCAGGTAGTGAACGTTCTCTGAAGGTCATCTAATGTCTCTTAAAGTTCCCTCAAAGTTAGCAAATTGTTTTTGCAGTAACATTAGTAGAACGTTTTATTGTGTTATATATATCATATATCAAAAAACATAATTCTTTAGTTGTTAGTGGAACATTTAAAAATTGTTACAGAATTTAAAAAGTTTAAATAACGTTATTATAACTAAGCAGTAATGTTAATATAACGTCTAAAAAATGAATGTATTGAACATTCTAAGAACTTTATTCTAATAATCATTCTAATGTTTTTGCTACCTAATAAAACGTTAGGGAAATGTTCTTACAACCATAGGTTAGTATATTGCACAAAATCTTGTTTTTATAGATGTAAATATAAAACAGTCTCTCACTCAGCAAAGACAAACGTTACCTCTTTAAACTTTAGCTGTCTTCAGAGTATATTTCTAAAACTCTGGCGTACTCCTTTTCGGAAATATTGCCAGATTACAACACAAGCATCATTTTTGTAATTCATAAGACGCTGCAAAACAGAAACAACCCAGCAAATAAGAATGTAGCCTTTTCATCTTAATTTCACAGAGCAAAATAAAGATTCAAACGAGCCCCCCTGGCTTTTCATAGTGATTTAATTACATAAATACCCGTGAATTTTAATTAAATGAAAAATTCTAATTCTATGAACATTCTGCACCACTTAGCCCTAAAATGCCAATGGAAACAGAGTGAATCACATCACTTGTACATGTAAATGAAGGTGAACTGTATTTAATGAGATTCTCTTTATTTTGATTGCAACGTTTCGCATTTGCCCTTTAGTTATTTTTTGTGTTCGACACCCAAGACACACAGTGTGTGGACGACGGGAGTGATGGTGCTTTTATTTCTGTTGTTCTGTGGACGTGTGTGCTTATTTGTTCGCACGCATAGATTAAACCCTCTCCACTCTCCACTCGAAATAATTGAAATGTGATGGTCACAAATAAAAGCTTGTCAACAAGGCCCAGTGTCTGATGTGCAAATGAACAAACCGTATGCAGCCCTGGACATTTTCAAGTGCAAATGGCCTGTGAGTGATGTCTGATTCATTGTAATGGCCGTCTGATCTACATTTAAAGCCTGTTGTTCACACTGATGAAGCGACACAGTTTGATTGATGATGACATTATCTGTAGCAGAATCTATGAAAATTAAGTGTTTGATTAAGGTTCTAAAGTAATTTAAGAATCAACTGGATTTCTGGCATTTTAGAAGAAGGTGAGTGTTTCCCCAGCTGATATTATAGGTTGTAAGAATGTTCCCATAATGTTTCCATTAAGTAACACAAACATTAAAAAGGTTATTTTGAAAATTCTAGGAACGTTCACAATGTCCAGTTTTTTAGATGTTGTATTAACATTATTGCTTGGTTATAAAACCGCTATTCAAACATTTTAAATACAAAACATTTTTAAAATGTTTCACTACATAATAATAATGTTTTTAAGATATGAGATATATAACGTTTTACAAACATCAATAACAAAGAATGTTTTTAATAACTTTAAAACACTTTAAGACAACTTTTAGAGAATGTTAGCCAATGTTCTGAAAACGTTCCCTGAAAAGGTTGGTTTTTATGGTTACTAAGGTGTTCTGGGTTGTTACTCAAGCGTTGTTAGATGGTTGCGTTCTGACCCAAAACAAAAAGCCCATCTTCACATTTCTGCAACATCCTACTTAAAACATACACATCCTTTATTGTAAGCCTGATGTGACAATTAATTGACCCCCAGGAAAAATACACACCCTATAGCAATGAAAATTGCCTTTGTAAGCATCACTAATTAGGCAGTGAAGTTTTGAACCAGTCATGCATAACACAGATATGCAACATAAATAATATTTAGCTAGTTCTTTCGCATTGCCCTTATGGGAATCTTTGACAACTGAAAGCATGGATTATAATTGCTCTCATAGGAAATCTCTGCATCGTGACATAACACCAGCTGAATCTAAACCGCTGGGGAAACTGGAGCTTTGAAACAGTGAGTGGATAAGTTCGTTTTAATAGTGAGACCCGTTTTTGTTTATCTGCTGAAAAATGAGCTGACCCGCATATAACATGTCACACTGTCCGAGACACTTTTAACTGTGTCAGCGTGTTCTACGCTTGCAGAACTGAAAATCCATTTGAATTTGATGATCCACAAAACCACTGTACAGTATGTGCCCTGGAATGGTTGTTCTTGTACTGTATGTTCATGCCAGTATCAATCGTTTAAAATAATCATCTGATTTTTTCATTGAGATTAAATGAGATGACTGTCATACACACCTCACACCACTAGACGGAGCTGTTCCGCTGTTCCTACCAATGCACGAACTAAATGGACCAATCGTCTTCTTTCTGTTTCATCTAATAGATAGATATACAGGTAGAGTTTTCACACCTCCAAAGCAAATATTGCACGCATAGTTTTTTGTAACTGTTGCTGTATATAAATAAATAAATGACAATAAATCGCTGGCACAAACTGGATCTGAATAGACGTGTGTTTTCTGTGTGTGGGTAGTCGTGTGTGGGGTGATGGGGGTTTGGCTGTATACTAATTACTCTTTAAAATGTGTTCGAAGCACATTAACACAAGGGCAAACCAGCAGGAGGGAGTCAGGAAAAAGACAGAGACAGACTGGCTCATTAAATATTTATAATCCTGCAGTCTTATCCATTCAGTTGTGCTAAGCACTGTCAAATACCCAGCATTCACCGTTCTGCGAGCAGTAGCCTTCGGTTCAAAAGATTCATTGTATTTTACCTTTTAATGGCTCACACGAGTAACAGCAAGACTCACTGGGCGCAGCAAACATCCATCAAATACAAATCCAGTACAATATGAAACTGAACCAAATAAAACAAATTTATGACTAACAAAATGGGTTTGCCTTTGTATTAAAATCTGTGTTCTAAGCTTTCTTGCCCTCGTTATAAATAAAACATGTGTGTGCCTGTCTGATCACTGTTATGCAAGACGTTCCAGACTGTGTTGCTGTACCACTAAAACGTCCCATTATGCAACCAGTTAGGTCACTGAAAAAATCAATGTCACCATTATCCTCATTTTATGGAAAAGGGTCATTTGACCTTTTAACCTTTTGTCTTTTACATACATGCACTGGTATTTGGAAAATACTTTATAATTTAAAACGTTTTATGAAATATCAGTTCTCGGACCTTTTTACGTGTACTTTAATTAAATGAAAATACATAAATATATTTATCAAACTTGTGTACAGCACAAAATAAAAAAGTTGAATTGTTTTAATATATTGCGCATTTGACTGTGTCATGCTATAGCGCACTGTCTTTTTTATCACTCTGTAACTGTTGTGGGCTAAGACCCGCCTACTACACGCCAATCACTTCACTGACCAATCACGTTCGCTCAGAAAGCGCATTGGGGAGGATTCGACTATTCCACTTTACTCTCTTTAGTTTTCGTATCCAATTGCAAACACTCGCTTTCAACATTTCAATGTGTAAATTCTCTTTTATTCTATAAATTCTTCTTTATTTTCACTAGCACATAAAAGATTCAAATTGAGTAATACCTTCAGGACCCATAGCTCGATAAACATGTCTTACTTAATGTAACAAAATGGTTTCTTCCACGGTTAACCGCATCGCATTACCGGGGTCGACAGGCGTGTAAACATGGGCACGTCAGCGCGTGTTTAACGTTTAAAGGATAAAAGATGAACGCTTCTCTTTAAACTCAGGTAATGTATCAGTCTGTTTTTAGTTATTGTATCAGCCGTGTTTACAAGCGACAGGATACAGTGTAACATTACATTGTTTCTTTTCGGCGCGGACAGTGGCTTGGTCTTAAAACATCGCGACCCTCCTATATGCACAACGCGTGTTTCTAGGAACCCACGCTTGACAGTGATGTCTAGTTAGTCAGCTCAGCCGGGTTTGAAAACACAGCCACGCTGTCTCTTTTACCGGGTCTTGCGTGCGAGTTGTTGTCACTGACAGTAACCGGCTACAGCCGGTTTAAACCATGCTGATGTTGGTGTTGACGGAGTCGAGTTTCATCATATGTATTGAAACCGGCATGAACTCTCTTCAGATCGCCTGCTTTGTTTAAACCACAATTGTGTGGCGATCGGGGCTGCTTAGTGGCCGTTTCTGATGTAAATGTTGACGTTTAGGGCGAGGTTTATTTTAATGTAGTTAAAATACATTTCTAGTGTAATTGACTGCTAGTTAAGAAGATATAAAGATTACGCTTCAGACCTGCAGGTATGAGAACACAACCTGTTAGCAAATCAACTAATGCAGAGTTAAACATTTCTGCTCTGTTAACTTGGCCGTACAACTGTTTTGTAGGTTCATACTTTACATCTGGCTGTGTGTCAGTCATCATGGACTGCACTAAACTCACTCTGACTGTGAGAGGGACCACAGCTTTGGGTAAGTGCACTTATTTATAAATGATATAGCATTGATAGATTTGAAACAGTGAATTATTTAATAATGTTGAGTAGCTAATGATGAACATGCATACACGAATGAGTGATATAAAGCGTTACAAATAAGTGTGTTAATATTTTGTAAAATATGAAATAGAAACGTTTTAATGAAATAAATGTTTTGTGTTAAGCTGTTATTAGATTAATATCGTAACAGTTTTTTAGCTACATTTACATGGGCATGTGTCTGCTACAGGGCTATTATGGTTATGTGCTGGGTTTATTTTTATGACAGAAAACTAAATTTACGGCACATTTAATTTTGTAGTGTAACAGAATTGAGAATGAAGCAGTATTCTGTGTAAAATAATGTTGGCCAGGACTTGAGTTGCTGCTGCTGTTGTTATTATTAGTTATTATAATAAGTTTTTTTTTTTGCATTTCCTGTGTGGACTTTAGCAGTACAGATGCAAAGCTGTTATCAGCTTTTGGTAAAATAATAGATAAAACAGAATAGATCAATGTTTGTATTTCCTGGAAGGTGAACCTCATGACATTGGCTGTGCTGGAACCATAATCTATAGGTACTGGTAGCACTGGTGTTGACAACCTGTAGATCAACCAGTAAAAACCGAATTGTGTATTTTTATAGTATGTACTTTAATATCTGTGGCTTTATCTACATTGACAATCTGCATATACAACTTCTATCCGTCCTCTCTCAATGCCACTTGATGTTGAAGGAACATCGAGTTGTTTATTAAGGGCTGTATGTGTTATTTTGGTATCAGGTGAGGTGATAGCAGTGGTCGGTAGCTGTGAAACCTTGGGCAGCTGGTGTCATCAAAAGGCAGTGACCTTAGAACCAGCAGAGGAAGATGGGTACGTGTCTCGTGCCATTTTATATTTGGCTTCCCACCCCATCATGTTTACCCTTGACACACGCAACTTCATAAACAATTTTTTGCCCCTCAGCACCCTTTGGAGAACTACAGTTCTGGTTCCTATCGGAGCTGAGACCAAATATCGTTACTTTAAAGGCTTCTTTTTGGAATCAAAGGTGAGACCACATGTTTTTCCAAGTAATCAATTAGAGATATGTTTTTTGTTGGGGTTTACATAAAACGATCTTTAAGTGTTTATAGTTAAATTGATAACCTAATATATTTCATATGCACGTCAGTAATAATCTCCTAAAGAGACACAGTAATCTTTAGAACATGTACTGAAACGATATTAACATGTATGATGTTTCATGATAATTATCAGCTGTTTTATTTTATATGTAAACATTTCCTTCCAAGATTACCATCACTTTAAGGGTTGTAAATATGTGGGATGTGTTTTTATGTCTTTGTTAAATGTTTTGAGTCTGTGGGGTTTCCAGTTCACTAAGTTCACAGCTGTTAAACTCGTTTAGCCGAACTCAACTCACTTCTGGCTAGTTTCCTTTTTTTTGCTTCCGGAGAATGTAGTTTCTGGAACACTGCCTGCAGGCGTTCTGGAGGGCAGCTAACAGGGGCCCCAACCAAGCATGCAGCGTTATCGCATAGCTTGCATTATTTAGTTTTTCATTTAAAAGCATTTTCTTAAGCATTCTCGTTTTTGTAACTGTTTGCAATTGTACTTACTTCAGTATACATACAGCTAAGATTTAATCATAAGGATTTAGAATCTCCTAGTTAAGAGATTTTTAACTATTTTAATTAGGTTTCTAAACTAAGTGGTAAGTGCCCTGGTTATAAACAACCTGCAGAACTAGTCAAGCACTGTCAGTAATGCCATGCCATTTTTCTTTTGACTAATTGATCCACGTTTCAGATGTCAACCAACTGGCTGGCTGGCAGAAAAAGTGGTGACTATACCAACTCATATTCTCTTTTTGGGAGTGAAGCTTTGGTTTAAACCAAAGTAGGCTTTATTTATTTTCAAAATTTGTCCATAATCTTAACCCCCATTTGGAATTACAGAACGCAGGTGGGCCACGTCAAGTCGTAGTCAGCAGATGGGAGACCCACCAACTGCCTCGCTCACTGAGTCCCTCAGGTATCTGACGCCAGATTAGTGCACACGTTTGAGTGTTTACTACAGCTCAGAGAGGCCCCTCCCCTCTGTTTGGCCCCTTAACTCCAGGAATAGATTAATAATACACGCTGACTTAAGTTATAGTTTTGCTTTTTGTTTTTAAAGACAACATGAAATGCCACTTGCGATGCATTTAACTTTTTACTGTTATTTTTTTCAAGCAGAACTTCTATTTTACTCTGAAATTGCCCTTATTACGTAGAAAAGGCAGAGAGACAGTTCAGAGGCCTAAAAAGTTATATTTTATTTTGTGTTCATTTTATTTTATATTCTGTTATATTTTAGAAAGTGTGTGCATGGGTGAAACATACAGTACAGTTAGGGGCATTTCTAAGGACATATATAGGGTTAATTTCATGTTGTCTTTAATATTATATTTAGTGGTAGTTGTCATATGCAGATTCAATTTCAATAAAAGCCGCTTGAGGGAAGCTAACAGAACAGTATTGTGAAACCACACATGCGGTTTGCTGTTAGCCCACACACAGTGTAGCAGTCATTTACACTAATAAATCCCTGGGTTTTAGAAGTAAAATATAATATAAATATAATTGCATTTTCACCATGCTTTCTCAGTTTAACACTGCATAAATTTTAGCACATTTTTAAAGCACTTATTCTTTAAATTTATAATTTCAACCGATAAAAATGATGCTTTCGCAAAACAATTTTCAGAGCAATTCTACAACTTTTGTTGTTAATTTTCTTTTGATAGGCAGGATTTCATATGAGATTATCCTTCTTTTTATCCTTGTATCTTTTTTTGCACTAAACATAGTGCATGAATTTTGAGTTTTTAATTCGTCTGAATTTCTTTGTGCTTTTTTGCCACTTAAGAAAATTGCTTGAACAGTATTTCTGATAATACCTGTTGAATTATGCATATTGACCATTTAACTTTATGTCTGCGTCCAAATGATTAATCTATAAATGACTTTTACTGTAAATTTACCATGCCAAGATATTGCTTGTTTTTGCTTGCATACATTTTTTTTTTCTACAAATAGTTGGAGTTCCATCAAGTACAGAGCAAAGTTTACATTTTCTGTGATTTGATCAATAAACCAGCATGTTTCAACACTGTTGAAGAGAGAAGAAAATCTCATTTAAATGAAATACACTTTCTGTACCACAAAGCATCCAAACATGTTGGTACTGGAAAGTGAGTGTTTATTGCTCTGTACTGGAGACTCTTTATTTTGTAGATGTGTAACAGGAGCAGCTGAACTTCTGTACTAAATAGTGGTCTTGTCTTGCAGAACCAGAATTTGTGGTGGACGATGGGCATTTTGGATTTCACAGTAAGTTCTAGCATCCAAACTGCATAGCACTAATGTTGCATTTTTAAACTCGGAAATAATCTTAACATCCCTATTTTCATACTATTCTTTTAATAAACGTGCAGTTAAAGCAGTAACGCATGTCTCTGATTCGCAGACGGTGTCGAATCTTTGGACTCTGGCTGGTTGACGTGCCAGACAGAACTTCGCCTGCGACTGCATTTTTCAGTGAAATCTCCAGTTTCTATTACTAAGAAAAAGTTTAAGAAGTCTCGCTTCAGGTACGTGCTTCTTACGAGGAGATGTGGCAGTACGCTAGCTTGTAGGTCACCTCCAAAATAAACAGCATTAAATGGCACAAAACGTTCCTTTTTCCCTGTTAAGGGCACTTAACCAGACAGATAGCTGAGAGAGACCGGAAACATTTGAAATTAGTTTCGTCTGAAAGAAATGTGACTGTTTGCTATTATTGATGATTAATGGTGATTTGTAGGTTGAAACTGATGCTTGAAGGTATTGAAGAAGAAGAGGAGGAAAGCCCTTCATCATGCCATAAGATGACCACCACGTTGGAGATCAGTATGATCAGCAGCGACGGATACAAGTCTCGTCATTCCCAGCCGGAATGCGGCTATGCTCTGGAACCCACACAATGGACGGAATACATCATTCACACCATGGACCCCGACAACCTGGAGCTCATCTTTGAGTTCTTTGAGGTGCCAGAAGCTCTTCGCTCACCCAGACTTACTTTGACTAGCTTTCTTCTGCGGAGCACACAAGTTTAGCAGATTAGGACGGTTGCCATCAAGCTTATAAAAAGACAACAGTACGATTCTTGTAACATAAATCTGTATTTGTGGAGGAGAGAAAGATTGTCAGTGAACAGTGAGACAAATGTTGGTCTGTTACTCACACAAAGTTCTCAGATGGCTTCAAAAAACACTTTACTTCTTTATATGGAAAAGAGCAACATAAACATTCAGCCTAACATTTACTTTAGTGTTCAGTGGAAGAAAAAGTCATCAGGGTTTGGAAATGACATGCGATGAAAATGAGATGAAAACAAAGCAGCTACATTTAATCTTATAATCCATATTTGTTCTTATGACTCAACATGACTAACAACTTTTAAACAACTGCGTCTTTTCATGGACGCTGCTGGTCAGTCATGAACGTAACGTCATTTGTTTGCTGTTTAGGAGGACCTGAGTGAGACCGTGGTTCAGGGAGATGTCCACCCAGGCCACGTGGGCACCGCGTGTCTCCTGTCTTCCTCGTTCGTGGAGAGCGGAAAAGACTTTGGCGTGGTCACCCTGCCCATCATGAGCCGAAATTCCAGACAGACCATTGGGAAATTTAGAGGTTAGATCCATAAACCCTTAATGTCCTGCTGTTAGCAGTGTAAACATCTTATTTGATTAACCTAATAAAACTCATTTGCACTCCTACAGCCCATGATGTTATCTGTCACAAACACAACATTTCCTTCTGTAAACATGTCATAGCAGGGCTGTGTAAATAATGATGAAAATTACTCTTCACAGTAAATATTTTAAATGCCAGCAATAAACCCACTGCATGCTTCGTTGCCTAGTGGCTAGATAATGCGATTAAGATGTTGTTTATTCAGTGACGTGTTTAGCGTTGACTGTGTTGAAGTAATCACAATTTCTTTGTGATTCTGATTGGATTTCAGTGGATTACCTAGTGATTCGCCCCATCCAGGGCTTGCTGTGTGACATGAGACACTGTTTCACTACGTACTGGAAGAAGAGAAGTCCACTAGATGTGGGACACAGAGGAGCGGGCAGCACGCACGCTGCCAAGTGAGTGACAGAAATACAGCTGATTGGCCGAGCAGCCGCATGAGTCGTGCTGAAGAAAAAAAATGGTGGAACGAATTTTCAGATGATTAAAGAAACTTTTTTTTTGAAGTTCACTGTGTTTTTTATTTTGATGATATTATTTTCATGATGATTTTGTAAATAGCCCC
>JAZGTI010005227.1:6370-25921 GCA_036877585.1 Botia kubotai | reverse complement strand
ACTAAAACTGTAAATGATCACCACTTCTGTATATACAACAGTGGCACGAATGTATGATCTGAAACTGATAAGCTGCGATCTGTTTCTGCACACGTATGCAGATCCAGATATGACACACTAATGCAGTTCTGTTTTTGCATTGTTGAACGCATAATTTTGTCCAATATAAACCATTAAAACAGAATCAAGAAATAAACCATCATTCATAAGTAATGGACAGACGACATGACGGACGACTCTCTCTGGGAATACAAGCAAATCCCTCAGGAATTCAGGCGAGGTCTTGCAAAACTGCAGGTAAAGGAATGTGGAAATACAACTTGGCATGCTGTTATTACAGAGAGCACAGAGAACCGAGAAAACAGCAGCATGGATCAGCTTTTAAACTAGTTAACTAAGACATACGACTAACCAAACACTGTTGAACACCCGTTTTTAATGAGCAAAAGCTGTTGATCTGGTTGATCTGTGAGATTAAGCAGGCGTTCAGCTCGCAATCTTACTTTGATGCATTAATCAGCTGCGTGCAGTTAAAATGCAAATAACTGCAATAAATTAGAACATTTTTAGCAAAGTGTGAACATGCAACCCCTGTGAGATACAGATGCAGGACACAATGCAACAAATACTGCGTGTTGTTGCTGCAGAAGTTTTTTTAATGCAACGCCATATTTGTTTACATTTTGGGACTTAAGTGTGCACAGATTTACTCTTTGGGTCATGATGGTTTAACTGGTTATCATTTATGTTCACCATTTTTAATCACCCTTTAGCCCTCAGTAGTTATTTTGATATTATCCTGGAGTGTGACAAATACAATATTAATAGTTTAAATATTCCGTGTCATGTGTCAGTTATTAGGAGCTGATAAAATCTGATGCGTGCATAAAAATAAAGAAGGAAACTTAACTAGATGCAGTAAATGCAATAAAATGCAGTAAATGCGATAAAATATATTTAGATGGAGTGCCGTGCTTTACTGCAGGACATGTTAACTTCCCAAAAATGTTTTATGCCAATATTCCTAATTCAACAGATTTCAGAACAAGCAATGTTGGCAAGTCGCATGCTTGCACCAATGCATGTCTGCAGCTGTAACTCACCCGAGCCTGGAATAAATGATGCCAAAACAGAGCAGCACGTTAAAGATCCACAGTCGCAGGGCTCTGATCATGATGTCCATCCAGCGAAGAATGCAGCTCACATGGGCTGCTCGGTTCCACCTGCGCAGGTAAACACGCTGTTTTTGTTTCTCCGACGTGTCTTTCTGATTCCCTGTGTAGCTGGAAACCTGAGAGCCATAGTCGGGGTTCAGATACACACTGATGGGATGCTTCGCTGCCTTGTCCTCGAGTTCTAGAGCTTGTGGCTTACAAACTCTTTGTTTTCGAAGGAGGAGCAAGTGGAATGTTTTCAGGTGAACCTGTCGTGGGCCTCGGATTTCTGCTTCTCCCTGGTGGAACGCCGACGGTTTTATGTTCCATCGACCGCTGCTGGCTTGTTAAATTCTTTCCATTGCTCCGCAGGTGAAAGTCTAGGGCAGGTAACTTAAGCCCTAAGCCACGCCCCTTCTGTTTTACACTGGCATGATGAGCGCGTTTACAGGCATGGAACACGTGCTTCAGCTGCACAGACTGCAAATGGGAGGCATGCAGGGCCAGCCCTCTCTTTTCATCATGAAAATGGCATTAGATCTATTGCACAACCGTGCAAGAAAGTGATCTGTCCATGCGCCTGCATTTTATAGTAGATATTTATAATTGGTCTACGGGGGAAGATCATAAGAGACGGTTTCTTACAAAAGTTTAGCTCTCTTTCATGTGTCCTGCATTACATTACTAACAGAAAGATGTGTTGCAAATAAATTGGAAAAATGCATTTATTGCAATTAGTGAGCGCAAACATTTTTTACAGTAGGTGATGCAGTGAAAGCAAACGTTTGTTTTTCTAGTGTAAATTCCTGTAGAACAGAAAATACACGTGAGAACTCTTTACTGTCTCTGATTTACTTATTATTGAATGTACATGAAAAGAAAATAAAGACTTTTGCATGAGGGTTCCTGTTTACCAGATCTTCAGATTGAGCTCAGATAATCCATACGTCACATATACATACAGGTACGTGCTGTTAGTCCCCCAGTAAGAGATTTGAGCGGTACGGGGGTGGAAACACTCCCCCTTGTGGGGAGAAGTGAATCTGCGCATGACCTCCCTGGATTACAAGTGATTTAACTGGATTACATGGAGTCCGTTTATACGCATTCAGAGCAGCTAATACTGTAAAGATTAGAGATAGTATTCTGAACAGAATAACATTGTCATGGTAACGCAGTAAATACAGTATACAGTAAATACAGTATACTGTTCTGCATGAGCGCAAACTGGTTTTGTGTGTGGGTGGGTGTACTGGTTTTCACTATGTTCTGGGGACCACATCTCCACACAAGTATAGTAATACCAGTGAATTTTGACTTTAAGAGAACATGGTTTGTTTTAGGTGTGTGTGTGTGTGTGTGTGTGTGTGTATAGAAGGGAAATAATAATAATATTAACCATATAAATAAATTCAAACCAAAATACCGGCGTTTTAATTGGAGGCACAGTCTTTGATGTCAACAACAAACATAAGAAACGCCGGTTTATTTTGCTCTCAGTATCTGGTATTAAATGGTTAGTTGTATTTTATTGTTTGTATTCAGCATTAATTTTTCCCTGCTGTCCGTGATGCAGAACAGTGACCCAGAGGGAAAGCACTGATTTTAAAGGTCCAGTTTAAAAGTTAAACTGCGTGATATTACTGAGATAAAAACGTGCCTTTTGCTCTGTGATGTCACAGCTGCCTGAGAGAAACAACTGAGAAAATAAAGAGATGGTGTGAGACTTTAGGTTTCTGTGAGACATAAACGAAGCGCTTCAGTGAGGATTTTCTAACGAATGTAAACGTGGCGGTCACACACACACGCACACACACACACACAAACACACACACACGATGGATCCTCATGACTTCCTTTTAATAGCACAAGTATGTCACTCATCTGTACAGATGGTTCATTTTTGTTGACAGAGAGAAACCAGCAAACCACAGCAATGCTTTGTTCCCTGACATCACTTTCAGAGTCGTTTTTAAGAGCTCACTTCAAAACAAACTCACTGTTACACCAGATGGACGCTCATCGGCGCCGTTTGAAGTGTCCCCATAAAAGATGCTCTTGTTGGTAAGACTGACTGTCATTTTTTAATTTAGTTTCATTAAGGGGGTAAAGAAGTACCAGTCTGTTGCTTTATGGGGTCCAATTGTGAAGACAGTAATGCGTCAGTGTGTTGTGTGTTCATGTGCGTGCAGACGGTTCGCTGTGCTTTATTAAAGCAAAATGCATTTCAGAACTTCAAAACAGAAACGTTATGTCATATAAAGACGAGCAGACATGCAGGTCTAACCAATGCAGATGGTTTTCTGTTATGACACTTTAGTGTTTAGCTTAAGACAGCAAACCCAACACTCATCTCCTCAACACATCTCTCCTTAACACGTATCTCCTCAACACATCTCTCCTCAACACATCTCTCCTCAACACTCATCTCCTCAACACTCATCTCCTCAACACATCTCTCCTCAACACTCATCTCCTCAACACATCACTCCTCAGCACTCATCTCCTCAACACTCATCTCCTCAACACTCATCTCCTCAACACTCATCTCCTCAGCACATCTCTCCTCAGCACATCTCTCCTCAACACATATCTCCTCAACACTCATCTCCTCAACACTCATCTGCTCAACACTCATCTCCTCAACACTCATCTCCTCAACACTCATCTCCTCAACACATCACTCCTCAACACTCATCTCCTCAACACTCATCTCCTCAACACTCATCTCCTCAACACATCTCTCCTCAACACTCATCTGCTCAACACATATCTCCTCAACACTCATCTCCTCAACACACCTCTCAGTTCAATCATTTGCTACTGTATGGCAGAAGATTTGGCAGTGTTGTTGGAGATTTGTTTCTCTGTCTATTTAAACATCACTCAGTGCTTGTGAGCAATGGCTGAGTATAAAAACCAGAGGGCCGGGTTGTGTTTGTCTAGGAGACGGTTCAGCTGGAAGCCCCTCTCTGGGCCAGGAAAACAGATTTATCCAGTGTGCCAAACCCAAGAAAGGCGTCTGGGTCTGACACAGCCTCTGGTGGTCCATGGGCTGTTGTGTGAATGATTGAGAACTGTGTTCATATGAATGTAAGTGGATGTGTTTGAGTTGAGGGCAGTTGAATGTATATTGTGTTGTTGAATCTGGATCATTAGGATAACTCATATATTATTAGTGGTGTTGGCAAGCGTCAGTGTTTCTTGTATGCGAGGGATTGTAACTGCCCAGCTAACATTTTTAGGTTGTAAGAATGTTTTTCCAATGTTTCCATTAGTGAGCAAAACATGTCATTTTTTTTAATTTATTTTCTCAATTGTTGTTTCGAAAGTTCTAGCAACGTCCAGTTTTTTAGAACCTCAGTTGTGTTCATGTTATTTTTTGGTTATAAGAACATTATTCAAACACACTAACAACTATAGAAATATGTGTAAAATTAAAAAAGTTCTACTAACTTTACTGCATGTTGAGAGAATGTTTAGAGAACGTTAGCCAACATCCTGAGAATGTTCCCTGTTAGCTGGGACACGGCTGACTTCAGATCAGTACATCTAGACAACCTTTACCCACAGCCCCTGATTTACCCAACATCAAAATGGCCGCAGCTGGACAGACATAACTCAGACACAACTGTGTGTGGATCATGAATGCAGGGGCATGTGTGTTTTCAGCCATGCACTGATGGGGCAAGAACATATGCAGATATCCAGGAGCAGATCTGCAGTGTGTCTTCTGTTCACACTGTGATTACTGCAGGTCTGAATGCAGGGACGTGTCTCTTCAACGGAAAGCAGGTTTTTGAGGTTGTGGTGCAGCTCACCCGAATGCCACATTTTGAATGGCTGGATAAAGATCTGATAAAAGCCAATTAAGAGCCGCGTTTCCTTCATGTCGAAACCTCTGAGAACTCATTTACAATGTTTCTTTAACATATGAGGTTAAATTTGCATCAGGGCACCGTTTTTATGATCAGGCGACCTCTGAGGCAGCCCGGCACGTCGCTATGAATTTACAGTCTCTCTGACAGGATTGTTAATGTCTAGCCAAAGCTACCTCAGATATTTCGATTAAAACAACACTGTGGTCGGAAAAAGAGAATAAAAGCCGACACTAAACTCTACTTTACCTTCATAACTCAAGAGAGAAGGATATCACACTCAACACGTTTGCTTTGAGGGTCCGTGCGGGGGGAACACAACTTTCGTGCTGATATGTGTTGGTTTCGCGAGGACACCGCACAGCATCGGAGCCAAAATGGCCGTCGGTACGGCTGTCTGCAGTTTAAGAGAAAAGCTGTGCTCACATTGAACTGTAGCCACTGGAGTTGGTAAGACCCATGACAGATGTTGACTGACAGAACAGAAATTTCGGCTTACATGACCGAGAAGAAGATTTTGTTAGGGTAGGGACAGGGTTTAGGGGTAGGGTTAGTGTAGGGAGATAAAATATACAGTTTGTACAGGATAAAAACCATTGTGTCTATGGAACGCACAACATGCGTGTGCTCATCTGTATTCTGGAGTTTAAGCAGACGTGGAGTAAACATGACTTCATTGTCAACATGGCGGTCAATGACATTTTCAGACCTGTTAATAAAGTTTTGTTTTTCAAACGCTTGTGTTTCATTTGGGCTGCTTTGAAAGTCACCATATGCAAAATGAGCTGGAATATAAAGTCAAACGGGGCTGCTGGAAGGATTATCAACTGTTATTCCATGCTGACTTGTGAAGTTTTTCTGGTTTCTGACTGACGACCGACAGACGGATGTTCGGAGCCTCCAGGAGCTTCTGGGAAAGCTGGTCATACAACACTTTTATTAAAGCTTTAAAAACATAAAACCATGATGTGAAGAACAACTGACTCACAAGTCTAGTGTACCATCTCAGGAGTACTAGTTAATAAGGTCTATACTAGTTATGATGTGATCGGAATCAACAACCCATTTAATTCACGATACTGTGTCATTTATCAGGCAATAACACTATTATCAATATATCAGGCAATAATAATAGTTTCAAATACCGCAAAACATCATTTTTCAGTAAAAATATGTAAACATCCTTAAAACATGAGGTGTTAAGATTCTTTAACCAAATATTAAATATTCATAATAAATCTTGTTTTCAGAGAAATCTAAAAATGTTTGTTTGTTAAGTTTATTTTCTAAATATATATTCCTTGTTTTGTCCATAAACCTCAATAAATGATTTTTCAGTGCTGTGATCTGTCCTGCCATCTACAGTCTATGTAAACAGACTCAAATTCGGAACATTTCCCCCGTGTGTGTTTGTTTATTTAACATTTAATTGAATCATTTGTATAAACACACACTTACTGGATTTATTTTCTTCTGGTCAGGGTTTATCTTTCAGCTGGTCGTCGTGGCGACAGATAGCTGAAACTTTTCTGTTGACCAGAAGCCCACAGCATCCCGAACGCTGCGTGTTTTCCCATCATCAGAATAAAACAATCAACAGTGGCGCTTACGGGAATCTCGTCAGAAAATCTCTGGATGTTTCCTTCTGAATGCTTCAATGCAACATTGATCACGATCAGACACATAAATGATGATATTAAAGACACGAGAGCTGAATTACAGAGAGAAGTTACTTAAAAGATTCAGATATTTTGTCCAATGAAGTTTAATAGACATAAAATAGAGACATTTGTCTAATCCCTCTCATGAAAATGATATATTGTTACGCACAAATGTTTTAGGGTATGTATGTGAGAAATTATTTCTCAACATTAGATGTATTATCCAGTATGGAGTTTTGTGTGCTGTGGGCTGTATTAGACTTTATAGAGGAATCTTGCGATTAACAACTCAGCCAGCAGATGGCGATAGAAGCGTGTAGACGGATTCTTTGTTGTAGTGTTTGTTAGGGGACCACCAGATGGCGCTGTATGCGCGCAGAAGTCAATGTTAAGGTCATGAGTCTGTCCTCATTACTTTTGTACTTATAAACTATTTTAATAATTCGTTTTATTTAAGTAAGTATGCATAATTATTCCAAATTAATGATGCATTATATTTGTTTTGTCTCAGCTTTGACTATTGAAATCCTTTTGTTGGGACAATGTGTTCTTTAAATTACACAATTCTAAACGCTGATTTGTACAGTGAGTTGTCTTGGATAAAAGTGTCTGCCAAAGCAATACACGTAAATGTGCTGTAGCTGTAAAATTGAATCATTATATTAAATTCCTCGTTCCGCCATTCAAAAGCTGTTGGCGCGACCAATTCTTTATAAATTCCACAACATAATTCTTTTGCTGAATTCAGATCGTCTGAATTAATCTCTGACGTCATCAATGGATCCCATGATCGACGATCTCGTTTTCGTCCGGCAGATGGCGCGCTATGACGTCAAATCAGGGGGGTGACCTCGGTGACCTCAGACTCTAAGCCTCTCTCTCTCTTTCTCTCTCAGATAAGCCTGTCTCTCTCTATCTCTCTCTGTCAGATTACGCCTGTCTCTCCCCCGACATGTTTTTGCCGCCGGCTCGGTTTGCGCGCACATATAATGTGTAAGACAGACTTCTTTGTCTTCTTTGACGAGTTAAAGACATGGGCGAAGAAAAACAGCAGAAGGAGAAATACAGGGCTGATTATCACGAGAAAATAAACAGCACCATCCACACAAAAACTCACATCTCAGAGCTGTTTGTACATGAGAAATGAAAGCAAACAGATATCATGAGATGCCAAGCTTCTATGAAGAACAAAGAGGTTCCATATTTTTATCCTGCTCTTCGGAATCACCTATACTCTGCATTAAATGAGATATTCCTGCTTTCCACAGAGATTTCATTGAGCAATTACAATAAATTAATACGAGGTACAAATATTTCACTGCCACAACGGACCAATCACAATCCAGTATTCTAGTCACGTGATAATGTCGCGTTTAGTTATGAATCATGTTTCTAAGGGCTAAATGCTTCCATTCTCACAAAGTATGATATTACAGCTAGTTTACATTTTGTGGCTGATCTAGGGAACGTTCACATTGTGTACTGTACTCTCTCTCTCTCTCTCTCTCTCTCTCTCTCTCTTCTAAATGTGGTGCAGTCAGGTTTTTATATCTGTCTCTCCTTTATTACACCGACGGCCATCCCAGCGCAGATCAGCAACATCTGTGTCTCGTTGCTGCCAAAATAATGATGAACACACTGTCACGGCTGATCCAAAACCCACATCGCACGGCTGGGGCCGAGTGGTGGATGTATTACTGTTAAAACACCTTTGAGTTTCTCTCCTCAGGCCCCGGGTCCCGGGAGAGCCCGCTCGTCCGCTCGCTCTGCAGGATTAGGAGAGGGTTTGCAGGCCTGCCTCATCCTACGCAATCAGATGAGAAGAGCAGGTTTACAGATCAATGACACGAAACTTCACCCCAGCAGATTGGCCAGCGCGCCACAGAACTGGTGCTAGGCTACGTGGTCTGGTGTTAAACCAGAAACATTGGGCGAATTGACTCTGTTGGACTCACAGCTTCGCTCGTTGCCAAACAATGTAAACCAGGAGCGGTAAGGATCCAAAAATGACTGGAAAACACCATTAATGTATAATAAAAGTGATCCATACCGCACTTTTACTGTATTCTCTGTGTGCCAGGTCTGTGAAAGACCATACAAGACCTTTCTTTGAGGAACATTTTACAACCATCTAAATATAGAGATTTTTATTTAGGTCTCAGTATAGTTATATAAACATATCTTCTGTGGAAGGCGCAGGACCATAAAATGTTTGTCCAATCACTGCATTCGGTCCGAACTTACCTGCCAAACTACATATGTGTTTGTGTGTTTTGGAGGGGGCGTGGCTTTGGAGAGCGCTCTGAATGTAGGGCGGGATCTTTCAAAGCTAGCTTGCGGTTGCTAGCCTCTCTGACATTGCGAACCTACCATTAAACATGTTAATAAATACGTCTGTTTATTCACACAAATAAATAAACGCATTTGTCTTTATAGATATACCTGAGTTTATGAACTGGTGTGTTGTAAATAATATGCAATCCTTTTAGATAATTTTGGTGTAAAGGAGTTACTGAGCAATTTCATATTTTGGAGACACGAGGGTCTTTGGTTAATGCAACACAACGAGTAAGATGTATAACTGATGTTTTATATTTGATCATTCTAGCGCATTGCATTGTGGGATATTATATTATTCCATACAGTGTGTGCTGACTGTATGCCGCTCATTTCAACAAACGCAGTACGGTGGGTATTTCATGCAAGATGAAAAGTACTGTATACACATACTTATGGCATAATGCAGATAACTGTTCTCAACACAAACTATTCCTCAGAATAAACACCGCGGTTTCCGGCTTAACCACGCTACAGGAAGTCATCTGATCCCAGATCAGCGCACAAACACGGTTTGTGGGATTAACCTCGGACCGTTAACCCCGTCCGATCCGGTCACACGACCGATCTATGACGCCATCTCCCGTTCATCACGCCGGGTTAGTGTAATGAGGGACATGCGCGGGCGTCACGACAGACACGTGACGCGTGGCGCCAGGTGAGCGCTCGCAGCGGCGCGCGGGAGTTCACGCGGGGACAGACGCACCGCGTGAACTGCAGCGCTGGCAGCGCGTTTGTTTGTGAGGAATCGGAGTCGCTCTGACACCTGCGATTATGGGATTTTTGAAGCACCTCTGATCGCTGCCATCGCTCGGTCCACAGCCAAAGATCCGAGCGATGAGAGAGAGAGAGAGAGAGAGAGAGAGAGAGAGGGAGAGAGAGAGCTCATGTTTTCCTGAAGCTAAATAACATCCGAATGTAATGAATTAAAAATGCAGGACAAAGTAAGTCAGTGTTGAAATCGGTTTGACAGAAGGTCGTTTTAACATTTCAATTTATGGCAAAAATATAATAAATGTAGGGCTATAATAATGTGGTTCAATTTGATCATTTTTGTTATTTGCAAAAGCATAATTCATAGACAAAAAACAGGCAGTACGTGTTAAACTTTGCAGTAGCGGATTGATTTACGGTGTTGTTGATATTATTTTAGTTTATTTCTTGCACTTTTAAAATATGTTGTGAGATGTCTCAAGTAATGCGCTTCATGTAACCTGGTCAAAAATACTACATCATATTGTAACGCTGATCTGTTATTTATTATATAATGTTTACAAATGGACGCTTGTGTTTCGTGCATTAGATCTGATGTATTGTGGAATTAAATCTAGAAACGCAGGTGTGTTACACGTTAACATGAGCCGTACGTTCTGCTCTGTGCGTGTATATAAACCTCTCTCTGCATATAAACCTCTCTCTGCAAAACAAAAACGTGTTACTCTGACTTTATATACCTGTTCAACAAAAAGTCGCCATCAAAATGGTTTAACACGGAACCTTTCCCTCGACGGGATGAAAACGGGCGTTGATGTGAGACAAACAGGCGCGTCCGTGTCAGATGTCTGCATCCAAACGTCCAGAACTGCAGATCGCATCGTGCATGAACTTGTACCGCGATTTCTGTTAGTGGCCGAAACGTTTTGTTTATATTTTCTATGTTTTCACGAGTAAACGTAAGTGGTGCGAGCGTTGCGCGTCGGTAACGCGCAAAGACGCGCCACAGATGTGACCGGAAGACTGTTGAGACTTATCCGCGGGCGTCGAGTCCGTGTTTGTCCCAAACAGATCCAGGAGATCCGGAGCTTCGCTACACCGCTGGAGGAGGAAAACAGCAGCGGTGTGTCGTGTTATTCTGAAGGTACGTGCAGGTTTCCCAACAAACGTTTTGCTTACGAAGTTATGATCGAACCCGTTGACCTAAAACAATCCTGTGGGATGTTGTTGACTCTGCAGTGCCTTTAAAAACAACACACACTAGAAGACTTTCAGAAACAGATCTTACAGTGACCGGTTTTCAGAAACACAATCATGCAACAGCAGTAATAATCGGAAAACGTTGCATATTCGCAATACAACACGTTTCCATGACAATGGTGTTGTTTTAACACGTTTGCGGTGTATTGAGATTAATACTTGTACTAGAAATGACACCGGCAGTGTATAATGTTATATGTTTATTATGTTTAGTTATATGTTTAATGTTATATGTTTATTATGTTTAGTTATATGTTTAATGTTGTATGTTTAATACGCCTGAGGTAAATTTATAGTGTGACAGTTATTTGTCATTGGGCCTGCAGAGCAATGCCTGACTGCTTTTTTGTGCCTGTTTTCAATATTAACCATTTACAATGATCCTGTAATCAATTAGAAGCTATTAGCTATTATACTGTATATTATACTGTATATTATATGTGCGTTAGCTCTGTAATACAGTCAACTGTCAACACGGTCTTTAAAGCGACACTGGCCGATTTATTTCTAAAAGCAAATAATGCTGATTTACGCATTTGAATATAATAATTAAAGTGTTGGCAATATTTCAGCCCTGTCAGAAATGTTTGCATTTCATTAGAGAATTTAAAATAGTCTTAGTTTACAGTTCTGACAGAATATTGCTTTAAAAACTCAATGGACGGGCAAAATCACTGCAGCTTTGGTTGCCTCGAATGAAATGGGCCGAATCTCTCCTGCTTCGCCAGTTAGTTTTTACTCACCAGCGTTATTCAACGTGACTGAAGTTAAAGTGATAGTTTTGTGGTTTTGGCAGCACGTGTGATCAATATGATTTTAGTCTCTGTGGTTTTACTGGAGTAGCAAATGTCTCTTTATAATCTCATACTCACAAAGCAGAAATCTGTGCTGCTCATTTTAGCTGTAGAAAACAGACTCCTAATGTTTAAATAATATCAACAGCTAAATATAACAAATAATGACATTATTATAGAGTCCTTTGTATAATAAGGTAAATGGGCGTGACGTTGTAATAGAAAATAAATTTAATGAAGTTTTGTGAGTGTTTCAAATCCACAAAAGTGTATTTCAGTATCCTGGAAAGCCAGAGTCCCTAAAAAGATTAATTTTAATTTATTAAAAAACAGCCATTTAAAATGCATCAAAAAAGAAACTAAAAGTTACAATAACAGAATAAAAAACCGTGAGCGGACATTATTTTATTCAGTTTAGGTCCTGTTTATTTGTGTGACAGTTTTCTTACGATACATAATGTTTCGGAGCTCAGTTCCCGCAGTGGGCAAAGCAGAAACTGTGTTTGTGTGAGAAGCTTGTAATCGGTTATCGGAAACCTCGGGCCGGTTGCACGGAGTCGGAGGTCGTCGCGGGATGCAGAGTTTACGCCGCATGACGCGCGCGTGTTGAATAAGCTGCCGTTTGCGAGTTCGCGGTCGCGTTATGTCGTCACGGTCGTTGTGGTGACGGAAAACATGCACAGCTGTGTCAGAAATGCGTTTGTTCTGTTTTAACGCTCGTGTGAGTAAATGCATCGGTTTGTTTACATCTCTTGCGTCTTTTGAGTCATTTGCAACTGACCCAGTTTTGCAGAGAACCTGCAGCGTTGTGTGTGTGTGTGTGTGTGTGTTTGTGTGCGTGTGTCCATACACACACACACACAGTTCCTCGGAGAGTCACCCAGCGCAGTGAGTTCATATGAGGACAGGGAAGGTCTTTCTTTTCCAGAGTGAATCACGGGGGAAAAATGAGCCCCTGGAACTAGTTGCCCCTTCATTCTGCCATGTTCCTCCTCACTACTTTATTGTCTGTTTTGGCTAAACTGGCTGTTCCTCCCTCAGTTGCCAAGAAAACTTCAGGTCGTGTAAAGATACAGCAAACAAGCGAACGCGCGTTCGTGTCGCGCCGCCGCTGCAACGCGAGGGGAAATAAACGCGCTAGCGCTTTCCTTCCGTTCGGCGGCGAGTTTGGGTCAGAACTTCCGTCCCCGCGTGTTTGCGTTCGGGATTAATCCCGGTTTCAAGATCTCCCGTCTGTCTGTTTGGTGTACTGTATTGTATTCATATACTGTACGTGCGTGGACGGTAACAGCGCAACACCAAAACCTGTGACGCTTTCTAACAATAGAACTCATATGTTGATTTTATTGTATTTATTATAAGTCGGATATATATATTTAATACATTATAATAATTGTATTGTGTTCTGTGGGGTTTGTATAACCTGGTCAGAATCGCACACGTTAGGTTTCTACGCTTTGTGGGGCCTTTTGTAGATATAATGACTTTTAAACTGTATATACTGTATATTTGTCCCCTAGCTTTTACCCTAACCTGCCCCTCACAGATAGATTTTTGTATTTTTACATTTTCAAAAAATCGTTTGGTATGTTTCCTAATCGTTTCCCTTATTCCACAATTTAGCACACACACACACACACAGTTTGATAGCTGTGGTCTCAAAAATCTTGTTGTATTCACAACTAAGAAACAGTGAGAAAAATTATCTTTCGTGTTATTGTGTTTGAACAAAATGGGGTGAATAAATGAAATTTTCATTATTTTAAACCATAAAATAGACAGTGTTAAATTTATAATTCACACTTCTTGAGCTTTGATTATAATTAGATTTAGCCACGTACAAAAATATTTTTGATATCAGATATTTTTATTAGTCTATTCATTAGTAAACAAATCATTTACTGATAAATCAGAATCAATCTGAGCATTGAGCTCTATAAGAGAACGCTGGCCATTCTCTGTTAGCTGTGTTGATATTGTAAATTTGAGTGTAGGGGTATTGTAAAGAGTGGAGGTCAACGGGTGCCACTGTTGTTTTGTTACCTGCGTTCTTCAACATAACTTTCTTTGTGTTCCTCAGAAGCACAAAAATCATACAAAAGTCACACAGGTTTGGAGTGACACGAGGGTGAGGAAATGATGGAGGAAGTTTTATTTTTGGGTGAACTGCAGCTGAGATTCACTTGAATGTTAAAATTCAAAATGTCCTTTTTTAGACGTTGTATTAACGTTACTGCTTGGATATAAGAAAGGTATTCAGACATTCCATAACGTTTTTAAAACGATCCGCTAACTACTTAAGAATAACGTTTTGATATATATGATGACATAATGTTAAAAAAATTCTATTAACGTTACTGCAGAAACATTTTTGATTAGAGAACATTTAGAGAAAGTTAGGCTACATTCTGAGAACGTTCCCCATTAGCTGGGATTATGGTGGTTTTCCCAGCGGTGAGGGACAGAAGCAGATCTTTCAGGTAACAGCTGGTCAGGATCTGGACTCTAATGAGAATAAATGAGCATGCTGGAGTTTCTTAAATCTGTGTCCAGCTCACACAGAGAACTAGATCTGAGGTGCTGTTCTCTCATTGGCTGAAGTTTTGACTGGGTGCATTTGAAGCTGTGTTTGATTGGTCGGTAGGGCTGCATTTCTGTTGTGGTTTGATAAATAAAGGGGCTGGTGTGGTCTTATCTGCTGTATACACGTTTTGTTTATGCCAACGACGATAAAAAGCTTTTGATTAGTAAGGTTTAACAACATGCATTTAACATGTATTTAACATGCATTTAGAATGCATTTAACATGTATTTAACATGCATTTAGAATGCATTTAACATGTATTTAACATGCATTTAGAATGCATTTAACATGTATTTAACGTGTATTTAGAATGCATTTAACATGTATTTAACATGCATTTAGAATGCATTTAACATGTATTTAACGTGTATTTAGAATGCATTTAACGTGTATTTAACGTGTATTTAGCATGCATTTAACGTGTATTTAACGTGTATTTAGCATGCATTTAACATGTATTTAGCATGCATTTAACATGCATTTAACGTGTATTTAGCATGCATTTAACACGCATTTAACATGTATTTTATGCATTAGCTAGAAAATTTGAAAGGACAGTAAAAATACTGCATATAGACAAGCTGCCGACATATTTTAAATTGTCTACACGCCTCACTGCTTAAATCGTTGTATTGTCTTTACATTCTGTGCTCTGTTTGTTTATACACTTACGACGTATAACGAGAAACGAGATTGTTAGCAAAGAAAAATGCAGCGTAACCTCGGCGGCCTAATGCAGAAGTCTTATTTTCATCTCTGCTAAAATAGCAGCTTAATTCCACACCGCGCTCGCTGCTTTATGTCATTTTAATCACCGTGGATGTTTTATTTTGCTCTGCTATCGTTCAGAGACCGTTTCTCCTTCAGTGCTGCGTTATTAGAAGTTCCTTCAACAGCAAAACTCCAACACAGCCCCACGTTTCTATTTATAAGCTAACGGCTAATGGCAAAAACACTCGCTCGCCTAATTTTATGAACGCGTTTAATGGGCCAGACGAAAGTTATATCAGGAAAAAGCCACTAAAGACAGGGCTCGGAAATAAAAGCTGAGCTGTTCAGCGCACTGACATTTGGTTCTATAAGCTATCTGCCAGAGAGAATGTCGATGGAGCGCAGCCCAGAATCCACCATTACGACCCGCGTTTGGACCGTCGCTCAGTTCAGCACTTTTGCCCGTGTTCAGATCCGTTTCCAGTGCTGGGCTAATACTTTGTTTATCTGTCATGATGATGATGATGCCAGTGTGTTCTTTGAAGTACTTTGTACTGTAGCCTCAAAAAGTATTTAGATGCTTAAAACGCACTTAAAATATAGAACTTTTATTGAGCAAGACAGATTCGTGTTCGAAACGATCGTATCTTACCCTGATTCACAACTGTAAGTTTATAATAATGATTTATCATTTGAGCTGTCATGTACAGTGTCCCAGGAAATGTCAGTTTGGTTTTATTGACTTCAACATGTAATGAAAAGTAAAGTAACCTGCAGTTGCATGTTTCAAACAGAGATGGCGCCAGAGATGCGACGTTACAGATTACAGCTTTAACTAAAAGATCAAGTTTCATCAAACAAATGAGGCTTTTAATCACTTTTACTAAACGATGGATAGATCTCATTTCCCTTTAACATTTATTTCAAAAATGTTTTTAGTCATTTCGAACATATCAATTATTGTTTAGAACCAACCATGTAACTGTATGTTGCTTTATATATGTATGTAATAAATATGAATGTATGTGTTTTGCATATATTTACATATATTAGATTTCTAAATATGTCATATACCTTTGACCTCTGAGTTACAGTACAGCACATGTGGTCTCATGGGTGTGTGTGTATTGTGTGGGGTGTATGTGTGTGTGTATTGTGTGGTGTGTGTGTGTTTGTATTGTGTGGTGTGTGTGTGTGTATTGTGTATGTGTGTTTGTATTGTGTGGTGTGTGTGTGTGTGTGTGTGTGTGTAGGGATCACTGTATCTCGTCTACAGGCGCTGAAGTTCTTCTGTTACCGACACTGTGTTTGAAATGAAGGGCATGTATATTTATTCACCCTCCGTCTGGTCAACAGTCCACAAACTCGTTTACCTCCTGACCCAGACAACACCTGTCTACCCAGCTAACAATTTTAGGTTGTCAGAACGTTTTCCTAACATTTCCATTAAGTAACCAAAACGTCCATTTTTTTAGACATTGTATTAATGTTGTTGTTTGGTTATTAGAATGTTTTTCAAACATTTTTATTTCTGCAAAATGTTTTTAAAACGTTCCACTAACAACTTAAGGATAACATTTTGATGTATATGATATATAACGCTAAAACGTTCTGCTAACGTTACTGCAGAAATGTTTTTGATGACTTTGACAGAACTTTTAGAGAACGTTAGCCAGTTCTGTGAGAATGTTAGCTGGGTATTGTCCAGGGGACGGACTCGACTGACCCCTGAGCCCGTCACACTGGTGGATGTGCCAGCTAAACAGTAAATGAAGGTCTTGGTTTAGTTGTTTGGCCTTTCAGACGGACTCTTGAATGTGAATTCATCTGATTCCTGGAATCCATCGAGACTTTGATACTGATACATTCATGACAGTCCTTCATATCTGTCAGGAGAACCAGCAGTGAAATACCAAACACACAATTCTTCAGTAGTTTGACACACATGCTGTCTACAGTTCCCCTGTCAGATCTTTGAGAAGCACCTCGTCCTTTCATTTAATTAGCGGTTTACTAAGGTGGAATTGTTCCCCATATTAAAAAATCCATCATGTTTGTGTACATTACAAGAAAAACTCATCTAACTTTTTCTGAAAGGTTTAGTGGATCTGATAGTTTATTATTAGATCAGTGCATGTGTGTGTGTGTGTGTGTGTGTGTCTGTTTGTGTGTGTGTGTACGTGTGTGAGTATGTGTGTGTGTGTATGTGTGTGTGTGTATGTGTGTTATTCTTTGATGTCTCCATCTGTGGTTTCACACTCTGACTCACTGTGGCTTCAGTTACATTCACTAAACGCTGTTGATCAAACTAACAGGCGTCATTTGTGAACAGCTGGTGACTCTAAACATCTGATCCAGAATCAGCCCCGATTCATGTGAATTTATTAATCTGAACCGCTTCAGCGCCATTTCCAGTGTATCCATGAGGTGGCGCTGTTGTCCTCAGTACACAGACGCAGTACTGCTGCGTCACACATTTGGTTATCAATACGACGCAAAAAAGCTTGAAATTATATTTCATTTATTATTTGCGACTTTTTAGCGTTCTGAATTTAATATTCCTATTTATGATTTTTCTCAGAAATTATTATGTCAACTCAATAAATGCAAATTTCTTTGCAAATCAAATTTGATTAAACACATGTAAAATACAGTTAAAATCATGTTACTGAAAATTAAGTTTACACTGTTTTTAAATGATGTGAACTGATATATGTTCACCACTTTTCCTTCATGTTATCTGGCTGTTATCATGTTAGTGAACTGAACTGAATCTTGCGGGCTGTAGAACAGTTCTGTGTGGGTCGGCCGTGCTGAGTTCGGTCTTTTGTTTCTGTGTTATCAGAAGTTCAGGTGTGAGACAGATGCAGGATAGACTACAGCCCCTAAACGGGACACAAGTGAGTCTCTGGAGACAGAGAAATACAAACCAGGTGGATCAGAGTCCAAATATCTCAAACAGATGTTTGCCTCTCCTCTGCTGAGGAGATGCTTAAAGACAAAAACAAAAATCTGTGGTGATCTACTCATGATTTACTGTTAGAAGACAGCGACTAACCTTTAGTTTTTGTCCTCACAAAGCTAAAACATGGCTTCACACAAGTCGTAGGTACAGACTCTGACACAGTCTGTGTTTGTTTGCGAAGGGCTGTTTTGGGATTTTGCCGAAATATCTTCGGTTGTTTCTACACAGTGACACCTCCAAACATCCCGCGTGTGTTTTTGTAAAGATGTTTGGTGTCGTGAAACATTTCAGTTATTAAACGACTGATAAAAAACAGTATGTTGAATGTTTAATTCACCATGTTTAGTGTTAAAGTTGTGGTAAGTCAAAAACAGACCAAAGTTCCCTAAACCAACCCAAACAAGACGTCCAAAGTGTTTTTTAGGTTTAAAAGACAAACAGACACGACTAAAGGAGATGCACGTTAAGGTTTCATCTTGTGTTGAGTCTCCCTCGCAACAGTTAACGGACCGAGCTGAACACCGCTGGGCTTTTGCCAGGAATTCTGGGACTTTTGGCTGTCTGTCAAACTGCCTGCAAAATAACCCGGAGTCTTCCAGCGAATGACAACTAGCGCTGAGTGAACATCGTGACATGTTTTAGCTTCACATTAGAGAATTTAAAAAAGTAACGTTCTTAAAACCTTAAATAAAATTGGGAAAATTATAGAAACATTCTTGCAACCTAAGAATTGTTAGCTACAGTAGGTCCAGGCATGTTTCTCTGAAGGGAAACGTTTGCTTCTGTATTGTTATGCGTTATGGAGCGTCATATTTTACAGGGAGAAAAAGTGAGACAGGAGTTTATTATTGATTTGGGTGGTAATACGTGTCTGTATGGCAGGTGGTTATTTGTGACTTTTATTGTAGTTTTAAAATCTATCAACATTCTTGACGATTGTTGATGCACATTTCTCATTTTTAAACATATTTTTTGTGGATTTTAAATTCCACACTGACATGCATGTCACAGGTTATTTGTGTGAGTTATTGGCTGCCTACGTCATAGATCTGTTCCAGTTCAGGAGATATTCAGACAGACGTTTTCGATTTGTTAATAATTAAAAAATTATCAAAATGCAAAAACGTTCAGAAAATCAAAACGGTCAGTTTTGGCTCTCAGTTTAATGAGGTCTCAGTGTTTCATCTTAATGACATTTTTCTTTCTGTATCATAAACGAGAATTTTGCATGTTCACTGCAGCATCTGATCTCATAGGCGGTTTTCACACCAATCTGAAGATCTCGGCGCATGTATACACACTCTCTCACCCTCGCTCGCCCGCCCGCCCACCATCCGAGCTGAGGTCCGGGCACAAAAGCGCTCGCGATCTGCATACACGCTACATAAAAGAGTCTTTTGTCATTGGGTTGGCACACATGACCTTCTAAAGTTCACCCAACCCCCTCCATCTAGAGCGACAGACAGTCAGAGAGAGAGAGAGAGAGAGAGAGA
>JAZGTI010005226.1:0-25931 GCA_036877585.1 Botia kubotai | reverse complement strand
GGCACATTTCTTTAGGTCCTCAAAACAAATTTGTAATACTGATTAGAATCCAAAGCAGCTAATTAAGATGCTAATTGGAACGGAGTGGGGGCTCGGATAGAACAGCGGATGAGAGGCGTCTTTTCACAATGACAGTCTTCCATGTTTGTTTCTGTTGGCTTCTCACTTCAAGCATTGCTTGAATTAATCTGTTTTTACACACAAGTAAAGAAAAAAGCACCATGGAATGGTGGATGATGGGAAATTGTAATCAATGAGTCGGCATTCTAATTTTCGTCTATAGACTACAAATACAGAAGTTAGGAAGTATGATAATGCTAAATTAAAGGGAATGGTGATCAGGGATTTTCATGTTTACTTGAATTGTAGGCCATATGACTTAAGTTTCTATATTCCAAGCCTTCTTAAACCATGCAATATTTAAGCTGCTATTCCCTCAAAATCTTCCTCTTTACCAGCGCTCTCAAACCACGTTCAAAATTTGGCGCGTCACAACCAGCTATGACATAAGCAAGAACCAATGACGCATGACATCACATATATCAAGTCTGGTAATGACACATGGATACATATAATGCATTTATAGCACATATGATGCATTTACAGCACATATGATGCATTTATAGCACATATGATGCACTTATAGCACATATAATGCATTTATAGCACATATGATGCATTTACAGCACATATAATGCATTTATAGCACATATGATGCATTTATAGCACATATAATGCATTTATAGCACATATGATGCATTTGTGGAACCTGCTCGTAATTCATTTTTAGTTTATGGAAAACAGCAGCAACATTTCAAATGAAATTTCTTCAGACCAGTTTGGAATATAAATAAATGACTTGGGAGTTTTAAAGAACAGTTTCAAAAAACTATTCCTTTAATATTGAAGTCTATCAAATGGCTCACGCTTCAGAAAGGAGTACTGCAAAAATCCTGCTGAGACATGAAGCATTACAATATCCCTGGTGTAGTCGACTCAGCCCACTTTATTCAGTTTAATATTTTTTCTGTCTACTTCTCATGTCGTATACACTTCTCAACACTAAATTGCAGTTCTAAAAAAAGAACCAAAGTGGTTTTATAAGCTCAGTTTCTGTGCTGCTTCTCTCTGCGTTTGCACTCAATCCAGTGGCGCGAGAAGGTGATGCTAAGACCGGTCGCTTGGTACAGGATTAATAATATTTATAATAATTAATAACACCTTGGCGTTTGCTCAGACACGGCTGACCCTGCACATCACACAACTTCTCCTCTGCCTTCAATACAGGCTAAGAAAATCACTTTATCATTCTCAGTCAGACCTCTCCGTCTGATTGTTATGCATCCCCAATTTACTCCGAATGCTTTCCCAAGACGCAGACAAAAAAGTCCTGCAATTGTGTGCCTTCCTTAGGTATAAAAAGCAAAAGGAATGCCATGAAAACTAAAGAATGGTGAATATTTTTACTTATTCCTGACCCTAATTACTGAGTCAAAAGAAAAGAAATGAAAAGACAGACAGACAGACAGAGACAGAAAGAGGAGAAAAGGAGAAACACAAATGCTTGTTAAATCTGTTTTATAAGGCTCTTAAGAAGGACTATAATATCAGACAAGAGCTTTTAACTGCTGTACCATTTCTTTATAACTAAGTGAGATGGACCTTTGAAGCATAAACTGCGGTCAGGTGTGGTAGTAATGAAACAGGCAGAGATTAATGGATAAACGCTTCTTTCCTATTCACAACCAGCTGCTCCGGTTTGTGCATCATCACGCATGTAGACAGATGAACTCTTAGACTTTCTCTGAACGCTGTCTCTCCACAAGCCAGACAAACAGCTGCACTCACCCTTCAACCAGCCAAACATCATAAACAGAGGAAAAAGGAGAAGTCTCTTACCTTCTTAGCCTTTCCTTAAAAGAAGACAATGCTTCGGAATACGAAAGAGTGCTTCCAATGTCCCTCCACATTTTTAAAGTCACACTGAGTGTATCTGCAGCTCTCAATCCACCCCATAACAGTCCGCTAGCTCTCAAATCTGCCAGCCTGCTGCAGCTCAGGAGGCGTGTTCTGATTGGCCGGCTGCATGCACTGTCACATCCACACACACATACATTGTAAGTCAGCCTGCTTTTTTTCACTCTCACATTTCCCCTTCCTTCTCTCTCTCTCTTTCTCTCGCTTTACATCTCTAACGCTACCTCTCTCACTTTATCTTTCAGTCTCTTTATATCCCCCTCGTCTGCAGCTGGGAGCGGCACACAGGTCCTTATAGTGAGTAGCGCAGGCAGCGTTTGGTTTAAGGCAATAACTGGGCTCCAGAAGAAAACCTAATTAATAATATAGGGGGAGCGCCGAGGAAGCGAGGGGGATGCGAAGCACGTGCCAAGCCCCTCAAGACCAAGGCCATTTTTTTTGGGGAAGGCTAGCCTGTCTGCTCATAACATAACAGAGGGCATCAGAAACAGGGTAGTAGCTCTGTGGAAAGGTAAGATAAAAATATGATTAAACAAAGGCCTTGAGGGGCAAAAAAAAGAGTTTTATGTACCGCAACTTCAAGCTATCAAACCCTGAGCCGGCTCTCTGAAACTATCCATCATTTACCTGCAGGTCTCCCTTCCTTTCAGCCTCTGGTTGATGATCTATCTTTTCAGCTGTATTTATTTATTTACATTCTTTTACCTTTCTCTGCTCTGGTGGTGTCCTTGCAGATCAGCTAAGGAATGACTTACGTATAATGGATCTGCCTCGCTCTGAGCTTTYGAAGCGAAATGCTGCCATTTAAAGTATGAACAATCACGTCAATCTGAGGTTTACAAATATAGTTGCTGCATTTATTTGTCTTATATGCCGTTTCACGGTCTGTTTGGTAAATTGTATACGTTTTAGTTCCGTTTTTGCTCATTTGTAAAAATAACACCAATTACCGTGGGCAGCCAAGCATGATTTTTAAAGCTGTAACAGAATTAGAAAACAATTAATGACCAGGTGTCAAAGTTCTACTACAATAAACACCGTATTGTTATATATTTTTATATATTTTCAAATTCATATATATTCAGAATTGAATCTGGTTGCTTAGGAAACAACAAATCTGTGAGGCTATTAATTGTAACGTGGTAATACTGAAACGAAAAGTCACCTTGACAGAATGAAAGATGGAAAAGCAGATTAACTATAGAAGATATTGTAGAAAAAAATCAATTCTACAGATTTTTTGCCCATAAGTGCTACACATCGTCCGTCCCATGTGTAATTGTAGATATAACATTTTTATATAATTTGATTATGCATTCAGCTATACATATGCATAATCATATACACATATGATTATGCATTCAGCCACACAAATTTTTCCCCAAACATCAAACAGAAAATTTCCCCATTCTTCCCTCCAAAGTCTGTCTCAGGTATTTGTGAAGCTATATATATATATATATTTATATATATACACATATACATACATTAAGCACTTGGATGAATCTTGTATCAAAGTCTCAGGTGGAGTTTTAGTGCGAGTGGGTGACAACAGTAGCGCAAGGACAGGAGATGAATGACCACCTTCACCGTCTCAGCGGCTGTTTCAAAACATTTATTTCTATTGCATGTTTTGAATGATATCAATTGAACCAGTGTTGTGCCTTAATTTTCAGGGGTTTCACAGAGAAGGTGTGCAGAGCACTTGAAATAACATTCAGTTTGGTAAAGTTGAAAAGATTCTACAACCAAAAATGTAACTTGAATCCTCAAGTTACAGTTGATATCTATAATACATTTCTATAACAAATAAACTTCTATAATAAAACAAAGCATTGAGTCTCCACAATAGAGTGCCTGTTGACTAACAGTGAGTGTAAAATTGCCTCAGAGATTATTATCATCTACACAACAGCATAGATTCACTATGTACAGCGTACGAGAAGCAACAAACGTTCCAGTGACATAAAGACTCTGATTTTCTGGTTCTGCCCACATAATATACTATAAACATCTCAACTTAATGTGAAGTGGTTTTATCTCCACTGAAGGCTCCGTTGAGATGTATGTAAATTTGGGTGGGATGTGATGGGGGCTTTGTTCAATGGCTTGTATAACCCACCTACAGCTGCGTTATTGCACACTGCCCGGCTGTCCCTCTTTAGAATGTTTAATATAATAATCTAATAATCAGATATACAATTAATGCAATTAAAGTTTTTAACAGTGGTGTCCACTGTGAAATAAAATGTTTCTTTTCATTTTAAATTCACACACGTTCCAGATTAAAATGCTAACAGAACAGCTTTTATGTTGAACTCAAGAATCCAGTACTATATTTTTGTGCGTAAGATACCAGTTTTCTATTGCAATAATATGCTATTCATTGTTTCAATCTGTAATTGTCATGGCAACAGCGAGGATGATGTTTTTCATTGAATATGACATGTAAAAAGAAAAACAGTTACCTTTATCAAAGGTACATATTTTGTCATGAAGGTTCCTTTGGCTCGTAACAAGTCCTCATTTTTAATACTGATTGACTACTCCTGCTTTCCATTATTCTTAAATAAATTATACGGTCTCTACACTGTAGCTTCTTTCAACTTGTGATTAGACTTAATAAAAAACCATCAAAATTTCAATTACATCCTTTGTTCCTTTTAATCTATTCAAATATCCAGGCAAACAACAGGATGTATTATATTGGTGTAACCAACTATGAGTAATAACTGTGTCAGTGTGATAATGGCAGTAAAGGTAATGCATTATGGGTACATCTAGTGACCTGATACTGTTCTAGGAGCAGCTTTTAGGAGCAGTAAAGAGCGTTTATTTTTGAGTTCTTGAGTGGGAATGAACTATATCTGAAAGGTGCATGTCACACAGATGTAACAGTAGAACTTTTAACACTTAACCCTTTACTGTCTTTGACATTTAACTCAAAAGCAAAACTTTTCGATGATTTCCACCTATGAGAGTGGGCATTGTGGACTACAATCAACATGAAATGCATTAAAATACAAATCCAAGACCTGACCTGACCTAACGCTAACGTCATAGTATGTTAACAAAAAAATACTTCCTTTCTCTCCATTAAACAGGTAACTGGTTAATGACCCATGTCGTTAAGACAGGAGTGATAATTAGCATTAGTTTTATACCAGATTAGGCATTTAGTCAATTCATTTGGGTGGATTTTTGGCACAAAATGATTTTTTGTATGAACCCCTATTGAATTTCTTTTATAAGCCTATGTTTTTGTTCATATTTTATTCTTAATGTATATTTTTATGCAGGTTATTGTTTATATGGGTCTATTTGTTGTTAGTGTAATTAATAATATCCCATTCTTTCATGACCTGAGAAAACCATTCTTCATGGTTTTATTCCCAATTTTGTGGGATGGGAAGTTGGAATACTGTTTAAAAACCGATAACCAAAAGGTTGCAGGTTCAAGCCGTGTAAGGTGTGATCCTAAAGCTAACACCTTTGAGCCAGTGTAAAAGGCACTTAACCCCAGGTTGCTCCAGGGGTACCTGTACCACAGCACCAGTCGTTATTGATATCCTGCATGTGTAGCAATGCATCGCAAGTCAGGCAAAAAGGTATAGTGGTACAAAAAAGATTTTAGTTGATTCTTTCCTTAAAATACTGCAGTTTATTCTAAATATACACCAAACTCTTAAAGAATAACAAACTAGAGGATGCTTAAAGTACAGAAATACTCTTACGCTATAATCTTATGTTTAAATTGTGTTAATACATGAAGCATTACATTGTGTTAATACATAAAGAAAGCTGTGTAACAAAATGTACCTTTTTTAAATATTGATTTATGGATCACTTATCCAAGCAATTATTAGACATCTATGTAAACATTTTAAGCCATAAGCTTTCAGCAGCACATTTTGCATTCAGACAAGTGGATACCGCGTTCATTTTGCACCGCTAGACGCTGCTTGCAGCATGATTATTGCGGCAGTCAATTTATCTCAATCTGCTGAAAGAATTTTCAACAGAGTTGTCAGGCCTCGTGGCTCTAATTGCTGTAGTCCTTCCCATTACACAGCCAAAGCAAGACAGTGGCACCACCAGCCCCATAAATCACTGAACATCAAAAGATCTAAAAGTTGTTTTGCTGAATTGTAAAACTGTACTAAGGTCTCAGCCCAAGATTTTTGACCTTAGCACCCCAGGCATCTTGATCAGCTGCTCAATGAGGCACTCACACACAAACACACAACTTTATAGCATTTTGGATGTCCCCAAAAGGAGGTTTTGCTCAGATTTGTCAGGTTTTGCTGCCTTTTGGGTACAAAAAAAGTAAACCCACCCACACACACACACAAATCACAAATATATAACAAACTAATTTGGGAGAGGCCACATCACAACCACTTCATTTTTAAAGGAAACGGAGTACAAATTTGGTAGAATCCATATTCTTCTTCTTCTTCTCCTTTCCGCTGTTCCCTATTAACAAATCTTAATGCCTAGTGAGTGAGTGCTAATATTAATGCGTTCTATGTTTTTTTGTATCCTCTTGAAAACTTGACTTTAAAATGTCAAACATGTGGGTTCAAGAAATGATGAGGTAGTTTTGCATCTTGTACAGCATTTAGGGACAAATGACATCATAACTGATTCTGTCAGCAGTCTGGGGCCTGTGACGGTAAATGCATTTGGCTGTACGATCAGAGTATATTCTAGCCCTAATATAAAGAGACCTGACGTTCCAGACTTCCAGAGCGAAGTTAAACCAGACCCTCCAGCAACAGCCATGACTCAAAATGAGTTGATATGACGTGGGCCCATTATCCAATCTCTTAATCTGGCATCTATGTTACAGTGTCAGTGAGTATTTAGCCCTGAAGCCAAAATTCTACAAAACTAAACCTTTATTTTAAAGCGACAGTACAATATCAGCAGCGGGACATATATGAGCACTTAATATTGTTGAGACATTGACAGGAAAGTGGACGAAAGAGGATTGGGACATAATCCAGACAGACTCGAACCCGGGTCACCATGAGCAAAAGAACAGCTGCACGGGTCAGGGAAATGTCCACTTTCTAGTGACTTCACTACCTTCTGAACTACTGCTCTGGCTATACAAGCCTATCGAAGGAATAACTAAATCCCTTCTTGAAGAATGAGGTAAAAAGATAAATAAAAAGATCATAAATAGGTGTAAATACAATATGCACAGTTTTCAATGAATGATTCTAGTCACGCTGGCTTACATTTACTCTCAATAAATGCAATGAAGTCCACAGAGTATGAACAGCAGCACCAAGACAGTGTGCGGGGTCAAAGTGTTGACATAGACACAGAATTCATCACAGTGGGTAATGGCCCGTTAGACAGTGGGCTAGTCAGAGGCCAGTAGCTTATTGACATTCAGGGTGTGACACAAGCGCTCTGGCTCTTATACCGCTGTGACAAAAACATAGTCTCTGCTGAGAAAATCACAACAGCGTATGTTACACACCTCGGTGAAATGGAGAAAAAGCCATCGGTGGAAAACATGATAGCCCCTCATTTCCTGTCCAAGCCCAGCTTGTATATTCGAGCACATCAGTGTGTATATACCAGTGACAAAAAGATCTGATCTTTATCATGGCATGTTCACAAACATTTTATCCTGATATGCAGTTCTCATTTTAGTCTGGGCTACAGAGTGTACGCTCATGTGGATTATCTCATACCTTGTAATATCTCAACCTGTTGCTTTCGCAAGCTTGGATTCTTCCTCACCATTTTTGTAAATGAACACTATTCCATAGAGCAGAAGATGAGAATGGGAATCTGTCTGTGGCAGTAAACCAGGGAAAATGCTGTTTTATTTTCTTGTCTTGCATTTGTCATATGGAGGCAAATCTCTGATCAATTTCAGATGAATTCAAGTATATATGGTTATAATTCAATGTGTGGTCTCGCAGATTGAAAGGTGATGCTTGCGTTACTTAAATTTTAACATGTAAAATAAGGAGCAAAATTGCAGTAAAGCCGCCATAAATCTTTACACTTTAAAGAACCATTTAATTCTTAACTTATAGTAAAGGTTTGTGGCCTAAGAAATATATATATATATTATAGATAAATGCCCCAAATGGTTCATCAATGAGTGGGTGAGGAAAAAAAACAATGAATGAGTGAGTGAGTAAGTGAGTAAGTAAGTAAGGGAGTAAGTGATATAAGGAATTATATGCAGCTAACAGCTTGTTGGGAATGTTGGGAATTTTTATAAACTTGCTTGGAAGTCTGTATCTTGTATCCTGAGTGAATGAATGGCACCGTTGACAGCTTGTCTTCATGTTGTTGTTTTTGTTTTGCATTTGCTTACCTCGTGGTTGTGTTTGTCTTTAATCAGTTTTTTCCCTATGTACACCGTCAGACGTTGATTGAATGTCAATGTTGAAAGAAAATGCCTTCGTCTGTTCATGGCCGCCGTTCTCCTGAGGTTTCATAATGAGATGAGAGACCGCACATCTCATATCTTTTGAATTTGAGGATAAGTGTCACATTGAAATTCTACACTTTGGCATTAGTTAAACATGATGGATGGATGCTGCAACTTGTAATTTATTTCCGTGGTCGGGCCAACGGCTGTGAGAGATGAAGATCAGTAAAGAGGAAACATTAATCTGGACACTGTCACTCTGGTGCCTTTTTGAGAGACAAGGTCAGATTTTCAGTTAACTTTTAAAACAATCTAATGGGCATAATAAAAGGCAGGATTTAAAATCAGGAGAAAATTGATTACATATTAAAAACCTGATATGGACTGTGGAGGTGCATATATGGTCTTAAAATACTACAGTGTAGTAGAATATAGTTTAATTAAAAAAAAGGGGTGGTTTGTATCTGAAGAGCTTTCAATAAAGCTAGAAAAAAAGATAAGATACTGCATAAAGAAAAAATATTTTATTACAAGCAAAGACCGAAAAGTAGCTGTGCAAATACTGAGCTACAATATTTACTAATAGTGACATTTCAAGCTAAATATAGCAGACCAACATCGCACAGATGTACTACAAACTTAAAAAAAACTAAACTACACTTTGTACAACCTAAAGGTCTAAGCATAATATCCAACCTGATATCACTGGACAATGTAACATAAGCGTCATTGATATGAATTAAAAATTGATACGAATTAGCCATCCGATCACTTAAACATAAAATAGTTACGAATTGCCATGAGATTGTGTTGATTTATCGAGTAATATGGTTTTACGATCCTAAACAAATAATGCGAGCTGTATGCGAGTATACAAGTAAGGTACAATAATTAGCAAGTAAGGTACAATAATTAGCGGTAAACCTAATCCATTCATTCAAGAAATCCATCCATTTATTCAACGCTCAACAGCTGAGAAGATAATTCAAACCCACTGAGCAATGAAATCCCTTCTGGAGAGAGAGAAATGCAGCAGAATTCGGTCCTGCGCTTCCCAAGGGAAAAAAGTGACTCACCCCCTACTGGAGCATTACAGCACGGTTGCGGCTTACAATTGCAGTCAACACAAAAGGGAGATTGCATTTGATGCTGGCTGTTCTGTTAGCAGCCCTGCCATGACAACTTTTATCCTACCTAAGCTTCTTTATCCTTTATTAGCAAACATTCTTCTTTAAAATGAACACAGAGAATGGCCGTCGAAAAGATGCACATGCTTACCGCCCTAATGAGCGTTCTCTGTGGCACAACCAAGTACAGTACAAACACAGCACAATGTCAACTAGTGTAACAAACTAACGATTTAAAATCCGAACATAGCTACATGCTGTTCCTAAGTTATGAAGCCTTTTAGAGAACAAGAAAGCTTTTAGATATTTTTTTTGATCAAATTCGCCTTTGAAAACGAGGACAACTTTTCTTAACTATTAAGAGTTTTCTACATCCTACCCATAAAACATCCTGAGGCTTCTGGAATGTTATTAAGGGACAATATATCTGGAGTCAGAGCAGACATACAGTATAATTCCAATCTAATGCGTGTGAATCAGTAGCGTTGTGTCACGTTTCACTGCGGGAAGCCCTTTTTTATGCTTTTAATGCAGTTAATGCAGACACAAATGATTGCGATAATCATGCGTCTCTCTGCACTCGTTTGACTTAATAGCAGCTACGTTTTTGTCTTTAATGTGTTTGAAGAGTAAAATCGGTCTAGGGCAGAAACATTCAACAGGAGGTCGGGGCTCGTACTGCAGGGGACCTGATTAACGTTTGATACAACGATGTACTAAATGCTTCACATTAAAATAGATTAAAACATAATGAAGAAGTGTATGACTCTGTACATCAATTCTCACTATTTTAATAGCTTTGCAATTTAGGCATTGTTACGCATGTAAATACATTATTAAGGTGTTATGTTATTGTAGGCAAGAAGCACTGGTCTGTGGATAAGACCGGTTTTCCATTGACAGATGGATGTAGTGTTTGTGATGTGGTATTTGCATACTCCATTTAAAGCTATAGTACAAGGTATTAAACTTATATATTCAGAATCATCAAAGGGCCTAGTGATACCCACAGACTGTGTATCATCTCAAAATACCGAAAGATTGTTTATTTTGATCTGGAACCTTGGATGATGTTGACGCACACTCTCTTTTTGCTGACAGTGATGTATTCTAATGCCAGGCGTCCTGACAGGGATCGAAGAGGACTTTATTTCTGTGAAGCCTGCCTGTTTTCCAAGGGTAATACCCTTGATCAAACCGAAGGGATGGTCTGCTTTAAAACTTTATTTTGGACTCGGATCCAGTGGATTTATCATTTGGAGGAGTAATCCTAACAAAAAACAATGAATAAACATTTGGGTTTCTTTACGAAGAGCAATCGCATACACAGATGACGATTTGTGCATTTGGAAAAGATTCAACCATTTAGTATTGATTCAACAGCCTAGTATTGATTTTCTTATATACTAATATACACCATTTCAGAAACACTTGTTCTATATTATATTAGAGTCTTCATCAATACTTTAAAATAACAGTGCAGTCATAGAAACTATGAAATAACACAGAAAGTGGACATTTACGTAGTAACAAAACAAAAATGTATTTAAGTTTATTCAATATAGCCAGATTTTATCTAGGAACTCAACCATCTCATCTTATAGTACATGTTCTCTATTTTGAGATCAGTGGCACCCACACTGTGCCCTTCTCTTGCACGACACTTCAAACTCAAGTGCATTATTGTGTTTAAACAGCGGCTGTACATGAGACCATTCCCAGCATGCTCGGCCCTGAAAACGAAAACTTCAACAGTGACCTCTCTTCCACTCCATTTCCTCCCTGCTCCTCTGCTGGATGTGAGGTCTTTTTTTTGAAGCTCTGTTCTCCTGCCGTTCCAGCTCCATCGCCAGAAGCATCACGATCTCTGGCTTCCCTTTTCTTCACTGTTAGTGTCCTCGCACCGCCTGCCCCTACGAGATGCTCAAAGCTGTCGTAAGCTGTTGTGAATGTCATTCTCCAGGCAGACCTCGCATTCGCGCGACACATCAAACGGTTCCTTTTCTCAGCTGTCGGTTTTTGTGCATCAGCTTTTTAAAGAACTGCCTTTTGGACCCACTGTCACTCCACTTTGTCCTAATCGAGGCGCTGTTGTCAGATACGTAGGAGATGCAGGGCTGGTGGAGAATAATGCTGCTTCTGTCCTCATCTAAGATGCCATCACAGGCCAAATGCCAGAGGCTGTGTGATGTATGGAGGATGAGGCTTTGAGGAGAATACAGTGATACCATCACGAGCAGCAGAAAAATGAATGAGCAGAACCACAGGTTGGTCATTGTAGTTCTATTCCTCAGCTAAATGATTAGCCATAAGATAACTGCTGATCTAAACAAGCATCACTCACAGTAATACTTTACATACTTAAAGTTGGCAGTTTACAGCCAGGGGTCACTATTACAAGTATGCATACTCAGCTTCATTGAAAGATAATAAGAGAATCAGCATGATGAATTAAGTACACTTCAGCAGGCAGTCCTAATTTAAGTCAAGTCTGTTTTTATTGGTATAGCACTTTTTGTAATACATTTACTTTCAAACAAGCTTTAAAGGAGAAAAGAATATTGAATAAATCCCCACAATAAGCAAGCCGAGGGGGGGGAAGATGTTAAGAGAGAAGAGGAAATATACCTTTAAAGGATACAGACTCAGAATTTAATCTACATTTATAATCTACGGTTCTTAAGCCAAGCCACAGTTTTGCCATCTGAGACAAATGTCAAGGATTGCAAAAGATTTATTTGTTGCAGGGCAAAATCAGCAGTCTTAGTGTGACATGCTCATTGAGGACTGATTCATTGACTTTGCTGTGAGTCAAAGCCTCCAGCTGATTTTTGGCAGTGTTGAAATTTAGGTTCACAGTCATGCAGTGTGGCTGATACTACAATGCCCAACCAATAGCACGAACACTGATGATTAACACTCTCTTACAAACACACACACACACACACACACACACTGGCAGATGTGTGGAGAGACATTTCATTAAACAAATGATACTAGCCTGTTTATATTATACGTAACATTAAAGTTTTGCTATTCAGTGTTAGCTTCTTGTTATGTTGGCTCTGTGAAAATCACCTCAAGCTCGCTTACAAGAATAAACGCAGATTGCTTTTTCTGTTCCAGGCAAAACATTAGCAAAACATTAGCGTGAGGCGTTACGTGGTAGCATTTCAATTTTCTGTATCACATAACTGCCATTGAAACAGCACGTGAACGCTTCATCAACCGCTAAGATGATACTGATATTGTCTAGACTGACGAAAGATAATGATAATACCAGTCCGGGGTTTATAGCAAGACGCATAGATTCTGCATCACCAATGGGCCTCTGGGCTATACGTGTTAGCATCTTTCTATGCGAGTGACACAGTGACCAGGGTGCAGGCAGCGGCAGAAACCATTAATCACCTGCGCGTTCATGCTGAGAGCTTTGATCTAGGCCAGAGGCTAAGCCCTGGCCAAGGCAGCAGGTTTATGTCACTGTAACAAGACAGGTCAGTGATCAATGTCTTTGGCGTGCTCGTTGACAACCAGCAGTGGTGGCCCTCAATTTTTGCTTGCCCTTGAAAAACCGCATGCAAATCAAATAGAGTGCTAAAGTGCTGTTGTATGGAACGCCACGGTTGCCATTTTCAATATAGCAGGAGAGAGAGAGCTTTAAAACATCATTCTTAAACTGACAGACTTTTTAAAAAGACTTTTCCCCCAAAGGCATTGATGGACAGCTTCCTACAGCAACTGTCTTTGAGCAATCTTCTCTCATTTGTATTTTTTTTTGCTGGCTTATTAGTGGCAGATCACTTACTGACACCTTTTGGTGTGGATGTATGAATTATTAACACTTCAAATGCAAGACATGGCTGGTCATGGAATCTCCACATGATTGGGGACTTTGTCCCATTTGTATACATCACATTGGCCAAAAGTACTCTTCATTTCAAACTCTATCATGAGCAAAACAAATTACTTAGGGCACCTTTAAGCCCTGGTTATACTCCTTGACACACAAAGATCTCATCAAAAAGTCAATATCTGTTATCTTTACCTTTATAAATGAATGTTTTCCCTGAAGAAAATTACTTTGACTTTTATTACGAAGCGACAGAGGCTCTCATTAAAGTAAATCTCTGAATACACTCTTGACCTTTGGTAAACGATTAAAGCTTCTTTACAGCCGATAAGAGCAGCCATTTTCTGTGGCTCAATCGTTTAGGAAACAAATACCCACCTCTCTGACAGACCGCCACTAACCTGAGCGGAGAGCTCTCGCCGAATCGAATCGCTCTTGATACGGAGCAAGACTGTGCTTAATGTCATATGAAATAAATACAAGATGTTTATAGAGCGTCTAATGGTGTCCATTACCTACCACACACCTTGTGATTCCAAAGCCTCACACATACTGCCCATAACAAAAACTCTTACAAAAAGCCTCATAAAAAAAAGATGCCAAATAGCAGCCATTTTAATACGGTCTGTGGTAATTGGGCTTATGAATTATGGATAGTTCTCACTGCCATTTTCAGCTTTAAAAAAATGAATTAAAATATCTCTTTGGAAGGTTTTAAGTTAGAAGGGCAGTTAATGTACCAAAAGAAGAACCAATGACAATTGGTACATACCATTATAATTTCAATTAATTGAGGCTATCAGCATTTCATTTAATCAAATCATTGAGTGCTAATAAATCATTAAAGATTAATTATTCTAATTTCCCCTGCTGCTTACAGTGGAGTTTCCTTTATGCTGCCCTGTGCATTTGGCCTACTACATATACTGTTAATCTATATGGCACATTAACGAAGACAGGTAAGAATGATAATATAAATTAAACTTTTAATTTAATTTAAACATATGCCATATGAGATAAAAATACAAGAAAAAATACAAGTTAAAATTGCTAACCTGATAAATTAGCATGTTGAAGAATGCATGGATGCTACATATCTATACAAATAATCAAGAAGGACGTGTTGTGTTTTCCGACCTAATTTGTACTGTGAAAAGTCATTAAATGTCGACGAAGTGTGTCGATTGCTATCAGTTTTTAAGACAATTTTTTAAACGGCTCTAATGTCTTTTTAAAGCTGTTGGGTGGATACCCATTTAAAGACATTAAAATGTGTTATCTCTTCAGGGGACATCTGTCACACATTAGGCCATGTGAAATGAAATCATACTCTGAGCAGTAAAAGTGAACCATAAGCGACCGTGACATGTTTTCGCGCATCCATTGCTCTGATATCTCCAGCCTAACCCAAGGACATGTGTCTCATGTGTCGTAGCTCGTTCATATGTTAAAGTTAATTAAGTTAATTTTTTTAACTAACCAACCACAGCTATTTTTGTCCTAAAACTTATACAATGTCCAACATACAGCTCAACAAGGACTGGCTTGACTTGAGCCTCAGGGTTCGTTACCCGCAGAACTTTAACATAAAAATATAGAGGTCCAGCATCAGCAAAACGTTCTTCTTAACAGCAAACGATTAAGCCCCAGGAAAATGCTTTCACGGGTGGATTTCACCTTTCCTGAGGGGAAAATCAGCATAAGAGGACAAAATAACAAACATCTGCTCTGCATGTGATAGAGCATAAAATAACATGCAGTGTTTTCAGGAATGGCAGCTGAATTGCTCGAACTACAATGACTTTCCTGGAGCCCAACATGTAGAGTCACAGGTTTGATTTCCAGGAAACCCACATACTTAAAAGCCTGAATGCACTTTGAAGTTGCTGTGGGGGGGGAATCTACTGTATATGACTATAAGAACCTTTACATACTTGATTCTCAATTCATGCTGGTGGTACATTCACTTGATATTCAAAACACTGTTATACATTCACAGCTAATTAAGTTAAATTAGCAAAGCATGAATCAGTCACAGCTCAACACAGTGTGTGGGTGTTAGGGGTGAAGGTCTCTTATACGTGTGTGTGTGTGTGTGTGTGTGTGTTTGTTTTTGTGCAGAGGTAATTGGCATGTCTGTTTTTCAATACCTCACTGTGCTTGTTATCACATAACTTACAGCCCCAGGGGAATAAAATGATTCAGCATGAACTAAACTTCTTTACTGTATGATTAAAATGAAATAAGATTAAAATAATATTGATTTTGTCTTAAATCAACAGATATTCTTATATTTCTTACATTCTATATATTTTATGGATTCCTTAATTGTTATATTCTAGATTATAATTCTATAGTTCATTTTCTAATTTTATTCTATGACTTACCCCAAACTCTGTCATTTATAAAGCACTACACACCGATACTGGGTTCAGCACAGGGCTGAACTCTGAAAGCTCAAGCTAAAACTATTACATTTCAGCATGAGCTTTCAGTCTCTGATAAGAGAAATGGGCTTGTTAAGGTCATATTTACATTGAAAAACTTGACTGATGCTTTTTTGTAACCATAGCAACATATGAAACATGTTAGTCAATACTTAAATGGCTAAGACCTTGACTTATTTAGATGACTATAGATGATTTCATCGTCTTCAGAATAAAAGTTTTACCTGGTCATGGTACGATGCTCACAGCATTCACAGCAAAATAGGCTTTGTCATATTGGTTTGTCGTATTTCCTGCTTTAAGCGAGAAGATGGAAGGGAGACATGAAAGAATGATTATACAGTTTGTAAAAAACACTGTATTTTGTGTTATGGGGCAAATTTCTCTTTATATTTCTCTTTATATATATATATATATATATATCTTTATATTGCATTTTATCACATAACAAGCCATATCAGGTACACACCGTGAAATGTATTATCAGGTAAAACTGTTCTTCATTTAGAAACATCTAATTTAACTGGTTCAATCAAATATTCAGTACAACTAAACCAACCGCACTACTTTAGGTCACAGCAACTATATAATTCTCAGGTAAAAATAGACTAAGGTAACAATTGCATGTTATTTTCTTACTGCGTAGTTTTGAGGTTGTTGGGTTGGAAAAAAAGCTTCAAATGATGTATTGCAGCTGCTTTTGTCTTTTTTGTCTTCCTTTGCCAACAATTGCTCGCATATTATCAGCACTGCAGTGTTGCATCATGGTCCCAAGAACTAAATGTCTGCCTCTGGTCAAATGGTCCATTACCCTGTCTGCTCCTCTCTGCTCTCCTGCATTACTTATTATATCCCATTGGATCAGACCCAGCTCAGATACTGTGCCAAGGTCACACGGCTAATACAATTTAGTGATCCCCACAACAGCACTCTCCCACTGGCAAAGAACTGCATTGTCAGGTGGTCTACAACAAGGCGCCAAGGTTCCTCTGTTCCTCTCAAGGTTTCTGTTCACCTGCTTCACAACGCATTCCACAGTTTTGGTGAATAGGCTATACATTTTTGGGAATAAATAACTGTGTCCTGTCACCGATTTATTTTGCTAAGCCCCAGTCGTATTTTTCAACAATAAACCGAAAAAGCTAAACACCGCGTTTAAGATTTGTATTCAGGTTTCAGTAAAGAACGAGCATCCAAAGCTATAGAAACAATTGAGAATTGACTAAGAATAAACCGCATTCACTGATAAGCACATTGCTGAAAGCATGCTGAGCATGCCTGAGCAAAATGTTCTTCTCCGTCATTTGATCATCATTTCACAAATAACTGCTGCCTTGATTAATAGAACATAAACATACACAAACATCCCTTTAAAAAAATTCTGTTTACTATGTGCTTTCAGTGGGCACTAATAGCACAATGTTATCTGCCAGGCAAATAGCACAGAGTTTTTATGAATACAGCCCAATCTATAATGAGAGTCAATGGATCAGCGCTTTCACCCACAAGCCAGTTAACCCCGTGGTTAGTTTAATCCGCTCAAAGTTGAGCTTAGTCTAGAGGCGGGTATTTATTAAACACACTGATCTCTCACTAGAGTCCAGTCACTGTCAACGAATAAGTTAATGAGATGCTTGGGTAATTATTTTGTCTGCTTCATTTCGCAAAAGTTAGTCATGGTTGTATGGTTCCAACTTCTGGCACAGGCAGAGTGTTATTGTATTTTAGATGTGATTTAGAGTTCTATGACAAATCAAACCTATATTATTCAAGAACTTCCTAACAAATGGCTCTAAACTCTTGATGTTGTTTTGAATGGTGTATTGGTTACTGTGAAACCATAAATTGCAAACTAATGGCATTTCTATTTTCAAAAGGGCAACATGCGCATTTATTTATGCATTTAAAAACGCCCAGCAGCCAAGTTTTATAACCATATATCACGATTCATTCGTACTTGAACAGAACCCACACAAGAGTTGCCCAGCACAATCTAATTACATTGTTTATCACTACCTGGAAGATTATTACCATTTACATGTGCGTGCTGGTTTGTCAGACATCTGGATTGATGTTGCATTGTGTTCAGCTCCTTCTGAACACATGTCACATGTCGAGAGCTGTTAGGGAATGAGCCATAGAAGGAATAAGGTGAATTCATGAAGTCTGTCAGTTGACCAAAGGCACATTACTGACCCATAAAACAAATACAATACTTTACAGTGGTGCTTCAATTCTTATTTTTTCACTCGCAATAATCTATTATCTATTGGCACTTCCAACAATAGAACAGAAGTAGTTCATGTTACAACAATCCAATTCTCTTAAAGTCACAGTACACCAAAACTTACAATGTGGCCCAAGATTTGAGATTGAGGGTATAGCTAACACCAGGAGATCTGCAAAAGGAGAGGACTTCAAAACAGTGTGGGAGCTCCAGAACGGGGCACAGCCTCCCTACATTATCAGACAGACACAACACGTCCCACCCCATCTCTAACCTCCTCCTTTTTCACACCCCATTTTGGAGGAGTTCACACCCCATTTTGGAGATCTCTGGTCTGAAGCTACATCTACAGCACTTGGATGATTTCACTGACCAGTCCAGACAAGTCCATGTCCACACAGACAATTTTCATGATTACATAATTATTACCATGTTACCATGATAACCATGTTTAGATACAGACACTAATAGCTGTACCATACAATCATATAGATTATATTTGGAAAACACAACTAACCCCGGCAGGTGAGTGATTGTATCTTACTATGAACGTGACTGAATATTGTCGACTTTATTTTCAGACACACCTGCGTTACATTACATTTTGTGGTTTTATATTAAAAACAGTCAAAACATATATATGCCATTTTTCTCTGCCTTCAAAAACACATGCCTCCAGGTTTTACGTTTCACAACTTAATATTTGTTTTGACCTGGCGCATGTGTTTTTGCATTTTATTGCTTGGCTTAATATTGTAGTTTGACAACACGTTTTTAATGCTAGAGGAAGCAGGTGCCAGAACTGGGTTCAGTTCCGACCTTCTAACCTCTGAAAAGATCATAAATATGTGCGTCATTATTGATCAAACATCATTTTCTATTGAGCCCTGTTGGTGGGTTGATGTGGGTTTAATGTGTTATTTATATAAATCGATCAGTTAATTGTAAAAGATGCCCCATCATAGAGTCCACTAGTACTAGTACTTGCGCATGAAACGTATCTAAGTCTTTATTTGCTAAGGTGGGTCAGCCACAGCTCACACACAACATGAACGAACCATGAAGATAAAACATTATATGAATATAACTCTATGATTCATGGGTCTTATTTCCATCTAGTTTATATCTTTTCATTGTGCTCCTATCAAGTATTTATTCTGAAATGGGGGAAAGCAAAAATGTAATTTATTAAACGTAATTGGATAAAGAGGTTTTTTCCACTTTCTAAACCAATTAAATGACGCAACAGTTGTTAACATTTTTAATGTTGGACCTCCGTCTTATTTTAAACCCTCATTTTACCCTTGCTCTAGCGTTACTCCAGTGACATTAATAATGGAAATTTCTTTATAAATAGTACATGCATGCTCATATTTTTAAACGGTACATCTTCCTGTTAGTTATGTAATATATTTGAACGTGGACTATACCTGTTGACGTAAGCAACCGCACGGTTCCACGTACATGCCAGCAGCTGTCAATTTATCCAAAGCTCCGCGGGAAAACAAACAAACAAACAAAATGTATTCATATAATGAATATCTTTGTAAAAAAACAGTCATAACCAAGTCTAATTCGTGACATGTTTAAATGAACATCAACAACATGCTGACGGTCCCTCTTGCCCAACAACGCATTCTATGTCAATTCGGTGGCATTTTCTGTTATAAATAAAATATCACCAAAATTACAATTAGATAGTTCGTTTTAAAGTAAATACACTGACCGCTTGATATTATGCCACGGACCGGGTTGTAAAACGCTGCAGTCTGTTAAACTTTGCATGTCTGTTTTTCAGGAACAGGTGTACGCCTACACAACATCGCCGTCTATATTTACTTTCCGTTGAGAAAAACAACACCAAACTCGTCCGTACTGCTGCCACTGTTGGTGGAGAAATCAATTTTATTTCATTCATTTATTTTAGTGGCTTCACAATGTTTTTAAGCGGTTTCTCTAACGGTGAAACACGAAGCGCTGATCAGGTAGAAGGTACGCTTACGCAGGAGTGAAATATATTCTCAACCAGCGCCATCTATTGCGCAGGCGTCTATTATGTATAGCCTTTCTGCTCCCCATTGGTTACTTAGTTTAACAATAAATCAAGGCTTTGCATTACGTGGGGATGTATGTTAAAGTGGTCCCTCACCATCACACAACAACCATTGTTGTTGTACCCGAGCAGACTGTCTATCAGAAGGATTCCTAGATTTTATTTATGTGCATGGCTGGGTATAAATCCACAACGTGGCGACCAGTAAAACAGTTAAGGTTTGCTGTAGAAAAAAATACTGATGAATGCGCACTTCAATACACTTTGCACCTAGGGTCATGAGGTCTTATCTCCTATACAGTTCCAGATTGCTTGGTGGCCTTTTGCAATCCGCTTTGAATTTCTGTGTGTGTGCTGGTTGGTTGGGCTGAGGTGTATCTGTGTGGTTTGAGTTGTATCTGGTCGAACCTTATCCATATGGGGTATTCAAAGCTACATGGTAATGTTTTCCTGAGCTGAGCAGGTTGGCATTTTTCAGTATACTTTTCCCCCATCAGTAATTCGATTCTGTACCGCAGGCTGTCATAGACCAGTGGTTTTTGACTGCCGGACCTTGGCAAGCATACTGACCAAAACATGCTTTCATCCAGATGAACCAGTGTGCATTCTGATAGCGTGTATCGTCTCTGCAACTTGCATATCCCTGTTGCTATGGTAACCGGGTCTTCTGGTGAGCTCTTGTCAATGATTGTGTAGGCCTCGAGTATAAGAGCAAATTTACCAGGTCACAAGATTCACAGTGTCTGTTTACTCTTCATTGTATCTAATTTCATAGTGCACTTTCAGGAACAAAAATGGTGGAGTAGCTCATTTAAAGTTAGATGAAGCAGAAGCAAATAATTAATATGTATTTATATTTAAATTATTATACCTCAACTCCCCTGTTTATGAAGACTAACTATTGGCACTTATATTGATGCATAAATTGAAACCTATGATTTGAGAACTTATCTGTTTCTTCTTAAAAACTGACAAAGAAAAATACTTATCTTCATATTGCTATGCACTGTATCATTGTAGATTAATGAGGACATTTGCATATCATTTTTCATAAGCATCTTCTCCGTTTTCCTCTTCTTGTTAAAATTTCAAGTTTGACATTTTACTCTTGTTTTCAGTAATTTCCTGCTCCGAATCCAGTTCATCAGTTTCAATGTGTTCCTCATTAATAAAATTCACCAGCATATTTCTTGAAAATGATATTAGTCTAATCTTGACAGAGAAGCTAATTATACTTGCAAATTTATTTCTATGTGTTCATTTGTTTATATGCTTTTTTATCCGCTTCTGTAACGTGATTTTGTAGCAAGGTTTTTTCTATCATTTGTTTTGTCAGACTTATCAAACTGATTCATGTTAGTTCATTTAAAAAAACAGTTAATAAAACGATTCACTTATTCATTTCAGTTTAAAGTAGAGAGCTGTACTACTTAGTGCTTGTACTACTTAGCATGGCTAGTTCTACTTTAAGTTAAAAACTGCTTGTCGTTCAACAGTTTTTAAAGTAACAGTGGTGGGTGACTTTTAATTCATTTTATGATCTCTTCATGCCTGTTTCTGTGGTTGTAAATAGATTGCGAGGTAAATTGTGACTAATTGATATGGACTATTTCTGTGATCTAATTAATATTGATGAGCCAAGTCATAAGGGGGGGTGTTTTAGCCCCGGGGGGGCTTAACACAGCCCTGCATGTAAATCATGTTAGAACATCAGAGCCGAAACAACATTTCCTGGTTTTGAAAACGAGACACAGTTAACATTTTGTGCTATTACATAACAGAAAAAATGTACCAAATGTAAAATGTCTCTTTTCAAACATTGGCCTTCACAACCTCGTGTAGCTTTCAATAGATGGTCTTAACATTATTTGAAGAATCTTCCAACCAATGCAAAAAAACATTCAAGATCAGATAACTCCAGAAGTCCTTCAGGGCTGTGCATGCGGCTGCTGGTTGGGAACCGCTGCTGAATGCAAGTGATTTATCCTGTCTCAGGTGGCTACACCAGCGTTCATGGAGGACTGTGCTATTGTGACTGTGACTTTTTCATTCCCTTGATTTTTGTTGTCATAAAAGTCTTGAAAATGTCGCAGTATAGTAGCTCAATGTTGCCATCATGTCTGAGTGAACCTAAGAAGGGAAACATACAGAAGCGAAGCCATTATTAAAGTCTGTTATGACGAAGAAAATATTGTATAAAAGCGCTTTATACCCAGTCAAGGTTAGCTTCCTCTTATGTGGCACTACTCACGGACAAATGTAGCAAAGATATTTAAAATAACACAAATGACCATTATTTAGTCCAAAAACACCTGAAACAGCATCCATGTAGCCGTCTAAAAAGGCACACTTCTAAAACACAGCAGAAATAATATATCATATGTGCACTAATAAAAGATAAGTGCCTGCATGTTAAACGCCTAACAATTCGACTAAATTAAACGAAACCACTAAATTGTCCACATACAACATGTAATCATTTGAGTACAGTAATTTGCTATTGAAAAAACTGACTGTTACTTCTCATGTTTCAGCTAATTCCTGTTGTGAAATGGCTTATTTTCCGCTTATCTAAAATAAACCAGATTTTAATAACTTACCGATTTTCCAACCACATTCCCACATAACAAATGTAAGCCTTAAATACAGTGATTCTGAAAAACTGTAATTTTTCATACATCTAAAATATAGTTCTTGCTACATTTAATTCTTACAGAAATTGCACGTTTACATGAATGAGCTTTTAATGAATGTTTAAGCACGACAAATGAAACTAAATTACAGAGAGAAAGAACATTCCCCTCTAGGACATGTTGGTGCACATTCTGACACAATATTGAGTTAAACTGGCAGCTGCTACAAAAAAAAACCTTTGATGAAGAATGTGAGGTTGGTTTAACAGTGTGAGCATTAAGGGCACCTCATTGGTTAACCTTGTAGGCACCCTACAGCGCACACCAATCAGAACCCATAAAATGAATTTAAAGAAGGAAGCACCTCTAAGTCACCTCGCTTGGTGTATAAGCCTGTGGCTCAGGTGTCAGGCTGTGATTTACACATTAAGCTGTCTCAAGCTGAGCTTGAACTACTCTGATGTAACCTAATCACAATATTCTGAAAAAAAAACTCAATTGAAACTTTTGAATTGCTCTGTTTTCAAACACAAGTTTTTTTTTAAATAGGCTGCAGTCAATAATGCTTATTAACACATTGACACAATCTATAATGAGGTTATTTGTTTGAAAGGACCACATTCATGACCTCTGGTTAGGTAGCACTACAACTAAAGAGGTATTGCAAAATTTCATTATGTTTTGTCACAGCAGAGCATGAAATATATGCACAAAAAGCATTTCCTATTTAAATATATTGCCCCCTATAGAACAATAACCCGGCTGCTCATTTTCATTCTCCTTGAAAACAATTATCTTTTTCTGAGGGCTTATAGGTGAGACCAGCTTATTTGGTCAGGTAATTTTGAGTTTTATAGCACTGGATACTGGATACTTGTTTTGTTATATGCGAAACCTGTCAGCTGCTCTGGGTCCATGATGAAGCATCTTGCCTCGGGTTTAAGTGATAACAGAGAAGCTGCTAGGCCATAAAACCACATGCTCAGAGTCGCTAATCACAGTCATTTATCAGCACTACCTCATTTCCATGGACCACAAGGTTCCTTCACCCATACCTGCATTTAAAGCACGGCCTTATTGGTAAGGGGAAGTCTCGGATGGCTTTAAAGAGTTAGAGACTGACAGACTTTTTCCTGTAGAAGTATATATTTCTGCCTATATTTAGGTGGGATTTAAAATTGAGCTTGATGAAGACGAGATATGAAGAGCATAAGATATTAAAGACAGCAACACTGTCTTATCTGTCTGTATGAACTATTGATCGGTCTACAATCAGAGTTTTTAACTGGGGTTGATAGGAAAGATATACAAAATATATGGCTTATATTTTTGTATACATTATATTTTCATGCCATTTCTTACTATCAACAATACATTTTTAATTTGTTAAACTTTATACATGTTCTATTGTTATGTTTTTTAATAAAAGGTAAAGATTTTATACTGGGGCTCTCTTGATTGGCTGAAGTCAGTGTAGGAGGGCCTTGGGGGTGTAAAGTTGCAACCCCCTGATGTATATGATTTATAATTTATCAGTGCTTCCTTTTCCAAATGTTTCTAAAGGATTTGATTTATTTAGATATTGACAAAAATCACCTACAAATTCACAAACATGTCTGTTGTCTCAGGAGCAGGTTTGGTCTTATAGTATGGCTGAGGTAACTGTATGAATCACAATATCAGTGACAAGCATCTCTGTGCAAAAGATCGCATATATGAAACAGTAACAGTATATTATATGAATTACTAGATGTCTCTTATTTTACAGTTCCAGATCTGAAGTCAACATATTCTGTGTTCAATTCCATACTGATTCACTTTTATTGGTCAGAGTACACACTACTAGAACTATGCATCCTATTTATGAAACACATTGCACATATCCTGTTACTCCCCAAGACTAGGTGCTATTAATTGACACACAACACGATTTCAACTGAACCCTATATATTTTTAGGCAATACAAATAATTAGAATAGGAGGTATTTCTGCACAGAATGTGTGCAGATGAATGTGTATGATCACCACTTTTGTGATACTGATTCTGCACATAGAGACGCTTCATGCCAGAGTGCTTCAAGACAGGATTGTGGTGAAACAGAAAACCACATTGTTCGCTTATTAAAAATATGCTCCACTTGAATGCCCAAAGCACTATTCATATCATTCATACCGGGTAGATGGAGTGTGCTGACAATACCCTGTTTAATACAGTCCCATTTCCTCTCGACATAATGCCTCATAGTGACACAACCTCCAAATGTAATGAGACAACAAGAGCAATGAATGATGGGTGATATAAGATCATTGGTCTTTGGATTCCACTGATAAATCCGTAGCACTTAACCTGACTCTCTGTTAAAAGACACACACAAATGACTGTGCATCCATACCTTGCCAAAATATACATCTCATTGGCTCCAAAAATAGTTATGTAAGCACGTTGGGCCAATTAATGGTCATTAAAACTAAGAAAATTGATTATTTAATTGTCTGTGGTTGGCATCTTGCCTAGCCTTGGCTGGTCTTAACTGGCCCTAAACTGGGTTCTGGTCTCTTAGGCCAGGAAACCATCCTAGACTGGTTTAAGTTTTTGTTTTATTTTACAGCAGAACATGCTTCTGTAGGATTCCAGCCTATTTGCACCCATATTAAGCTGTGTTTAACGTTGTACACAATGAGGCCAACAAATAAACCAACAGTAAAGTTAATCTCTTAGTTTTACGATCCATTTGGTGATCTGTGATTGGGCCAATCAAAATATCCAAGCGCTGAATTTTTCCAACAAAATCCAGAGTCCCGGGTAATTGGATCTGATGTTCTTTCTGCGGTTCAGCTGATAAATTGAGCAATACAGTGGCTGGACACAAACTCTGTGCTCCACAGAATGAAGATGGGGCAGATTGTATCGTCTGAGGCAGGAGTTCGGTCGGGGGCTGCTTTAGGTACTCACTCTTTCAAAGACATTGCCTCTAAATTGAACACAGCTGCATGATGCCATATTGCTTGGCGGAAACCCAGCTCCTGTATCATCAACATAAATTCACTTCACACCTGAGCAACAGAAGCCATATTGGCAGTCAGCTTGTGTTGTATTGTGAATGTGTTTGTGAATGCTCACTACTAATGAGCCATGATATGCATGTGCACATGTGGCATGTACAGTCACACTCAAGAACACACACATTCGTGCACACACACACACACA
>JAZGTI010005225.1:0-25931 GCA_036877585.1 Botia kubotai | reverse complement strand
ATTGGTTCTGATTAAATGGAGACGGATTTTTTTTGTGAAACTAAGTTTCTGTGGTTTATTGATATGTTCGGCCTTTGCTAATGTGTGTTTTTTTTAAAGAGCCTTTTGTTAGTTTTGGGTCCGTAACAGGAACGTAGTTGCGAGTCTCAGTATTCCGGAGACGGCTCTCTCAGCTGGCGTGGAGGAGGGAGAGCGAGAGCCTCCTCCGTGACAACAACCAGGTTTTTCTTATCCCACTATGTCAGGCAGATAAACATAGTTGTTTAAATTAAAACAATGCTAAACAATCTGCATATTTAAAACTATGATTATGGTATCAGTATATCTTTATTGAAATTAAAATCAGTTAAAATTTAACTTTATTAAAATTAAAACTAGTCTGGTTTCCATTTGTGAAATTTTACATAAGATGTTTTCATGAGTCCAAATGTTTTCAATTTCAAAGATGCACCCTAAAAGGTTCTTTGGCTGAAAGAACCTTTCAGCCAAGAGTTAATAACACAAAAATCAGAATTACGATAGCATTATCTTTGTTTTTTATATAAAATAGGCCATCTTATGCGGTTTTAAGATATAGTCAAAAAGTGTGTTTAAAACTAAACATATATTATAAACTGTTAGAAGCAAAAGCTTTGAAATGAAAAGATTGTATTATTTTTTCTTGTTATAATGTGAACGTTTAACCTAAATTAGTATAAGATGTATTTTTGTGAAAGATTCTTTATCTGAGGCATGCAGCTCAATGGAAGTAAAGGGACTCTATGGGTTTCAATACAAATCCTCCCACAGGCAGGAAGAACAAGTTGGGGGCTTGATCTTTAGTCAGAAAACTAGAATCACAAAACTAGACAAGCCAAACGGGGTCAGCCAGGGGACCATGTCCTCAGTTAAAAGCGTTATTAACATCCTCTATAAAACCATTCGAAGCAGACCTTAGGAGGTAAAAATCCATACACGTCACAAAGCGCGGTCTAAACAATGTCTGTAATAAACAAGTTGGGGAGGCATGGTCTTTGTTTTAACAAAGTTTGTTTAAACAAACACAGTCATGAACACAGACACATTGTAAACATTTCACACCCCATATAAACTTTCACACCTTATTGCCTGCAATACTGTTGAGAGAAACCTGATCAGGGGAGGAAGTCAGGATGGTTGGTAAAATGGTATGGTAGGGTCAGTTTTATATGACACCAGACACCCCACACGTGTACAACCTTTTGACTGACAAGTCATAAACAGGGGAGGGACTGGGGTCATAAATCACTATTTGACAGAAAGTGTAGGATATTTACTACTCCTGTGCTTTCACAGATAACAAAGACCCAGAGCACGAGTCTAGATCCTGAGGGTCAAGACAGGCAGCTAAAGTTCATATGCGGTAATCACTCACTGTTCGTGACACTAATCCGTAAACCAAAACTCAGTCCAAGGGGCAGGCGACGTAACATCCAAAACTGTGTGCTTCCACAGATAACAAAGACCCAGAGCACGAGTCTAGATCCTGACTTCAAGAAACAAGAACCACAACTAGGATTAAGTCAGGATCCAGACTGGATCCAGATCCATGATGGATCCAGTCAGGATCCATCATGCTTTGGCACAAAACACGGGGAATGTCAGAACCCTGACAGATTTCAAGATTTTCTTTAACTAAACAGTGTCTGTCAGCCATTAAAGGCTAAAGCATCAAACATCATGTAAATCGTAGGGAATTAGAGCTCAAATTTTGTCAAAAAAATTCATGCTGTTGCCACATGACCAAGAAGGACTTTCACACACCCTCCAGCTATCTATTTATTTATCAAAATAAATCTGCTGCTGGCATTTATATGTGATGTTTATATTGACCATGTTTTTACAAACAAACTTTAATATGTCTGCTGCTGATTTTGACCAAGTTGCAAGAATTTTTAAGGGGTTGTTAAGCGTGAACTTAGTGTATTGTATCTAATGTAGTAATGTAGCCTGTTAAATATTTCAGTTCTATTTAAAGGAATATTCTTGTTTCAATATAATTGCAGGGGTCAACTGTTAAATATTAACTCATTAAATATTTGTAACTCATCCATTGATTTAAATATTCACAATGGAAGTCTGTGGGGCAGGGCATTATTCAGGAAGCCACATTAAATGTTGCTTTAAAAGTACAGGCACAGGACTAACAGACTTAACCACGAGACTAGTGGGACAGAATCCAATACCTTGCACTGCACATTTTGCATGTCTCCTGTACCTGACACACCCAGTTAAGTTGATGGATTTAATGAGCTGATGATTTAAATCATCAAATTTAAATAAAGGCAATGTGCAATATATACAGTGACTGCAGTGATCTGAATCCCCAGGAGAACTCTAATTTAAAGACTGTAAAAACCATCATTTTTGCATAATGGCCACCAAACAAGGATTGCTTATAGCAAAAAAACAACACTCAATTTGTTTTAATTTTTGATAATGCATAGCCAGAAAACAATCGGGTTTGGCTTTCAAAGACATTTTGAACACTATTGGTGTCTCACAACACGTGTCAGGACCAACTCATCGCCATAATCATACGTTAGATTTGATCCTGTCTTATGGTATTAATGTTAATGACATCAATATTCTGCAGCAGAGCGAACGCATTTCAGATCATTATCTGCTGTCCTGTAAAATACATTTACCTATGGCTGCAAAGTCACCTACTTAAATACAGTAGAACAATAAATTCTTCCACTAAAGATTCTTTTATTAAAAACCTACCTGCACTGTCTTTATTCCCTAACATAATGGATAAAACCTTGACAGCGCAACAGAAAATGTTAACTCCCTATTTTCTAACACCTTTGACAGTTGCTCCTCTGCGGTTAAAAAAGATTAGGGACAGCAGTCCAACGCAGTGATATAACGAGCATACCCACGCTCTGAAGAGAACAGCCCGTAAAATGGAACGCAACTGGAAGCCAACAAAACTGGAGGTATTTCGGATAGCATGGAAGGAGAATGTTTCAAACTATAGAAAGGTCTTAAAAAGCTCCTCTGACAGTTGTCAATACCATAATAGTACCATAATTTCTTTAATAACAAAATAGACACTGCAAGAGAAAAAATCATTAACATGCAACTGTCTTCAACACAAACAAATCAGATGGTGCATCACAACCTGCCCAAGGAGCAACTCCAGTCATTCTCTACTATAGATAGGATGAACTGTCAAAAATAATCATAGCATCTAAATTAACAACATGTATGCTTGATCCTATACCTACCAGGCTGCTGAAAGAGATGCTGCCTGAAATTATAAAACCTCTACATAGTATTATTAATACATAATTGGTGTTGGGATATGTCCCAAAACCTTACAAACTGGCTGTTATCAGACCACTTATTAAAAAAACACAGCTTGATCCCAGGGAACTAGTAAACTACAGACCCATCTCAAATTTACCTTTTATCTCAAAAACTCTGGAAAAGGTGGTGTTTTCACAGATATGCTCTTTCCTGGAAAGAAATGCTATCTATGAGAACTTCCAGTCAGGATTCAGGCCATATCATAGTACAAAGACTGCTCTCATAAGAGTTACTAAAGATCTGCTTTTGTCAGCCGATCATGGCTGCATCTCTGTTCTAGTATTACTCGACCTTAGCACAGCCTGCCTTGAAACTATTGACCACAGCATTCTACTAAATAGGCTTGAAAACTACGTTGGCATAAATGGAACTGCACTGGCATGGTTTAAATCATATTTATCTGACCAATTCCAGTTTGTTGCTGTGAATGAAAAGGTCTCCGATTACAAGTCCAATATGGAGTCCCGCAGGGCTCAGTTCTTGGGACCCTACTTTTCACCTTATACATGCTACCTCTAGGAGCAATTGTTGAGAGACATGGAGTTAGTTTCCATTGTTATTGTTATTAACTCTACACTGGCTGCCTATCAAGCATCGTATAAATTTTAAAATTCTGCTTATTACCTACAAGGCCCTGAATGGAGCTCCTCAATACTTAAGCAAGCTCCTCTCCTATTATAGTCCTTCGTGTTCACTGCGATCTGAAAATTCTGGCCAACTATTAGTACCCATAAATTTCAAAAACGAGTGCTGGTGGTAGATCCTTCTCATATTTGGCACCCAGACTTTGGAATAGTCTTCCCAGTGTTGTCCGGAAGGCAGATACACTCTGTCATTTTAAATCTAGACTAAAGACCAACCTCTTTAATCTTGCCTACACATAGTCATATGGATTTATTACTCAAATCCCCTAAGGGATTATTAGGCTGCATTAATTAGGTAAACCGGAACCGGGAACACCTCCCACAAGAACAGATGTACTAGCTCCACACTACATTTGTCTGTCTTTCATTCCCAAAGGTCCTGTAGTCAGCTGGATCCAAACTCTGTGACCAGATGGTGGGGGACTGGATGAAAGGACCCTGAGACAGATCATCAGGATTTGATAGACTTCTTTAGTAAACCTACCATTATTTACATGACAACTTTTAGCTTTATTTTTTTTCCCTGCTTAGTCACAGCTGTGTGATGTTATGGCTGCAATTAGTAATATTATGCCTTATCGGTTTTTGTTGGCACGATCTCTCAGTGCCTGACATATTATCACATATCAGTTTTCCATCAAAATAATTAACTATAACTCCTCAAAATCAACTCTGTTCATATCTAAAACAGTTACAAATTGCAGGCTTAACATGCCAGAGGAGAACTGGCCCTCCTGGTCGAGCCTGGCTTCTTCCAAGGTTTATTTCTCCATCTATACATCAATGGAGTTTTGGTTCCTTGCCACTGTCACCCTGTTGGCTTGCTTGCTGGGAGACTTCTGATGTCTAACTTAGCCTAGGGCTTTGTAAATTGTAAATGTCTAATATTTTATTATTTTATATAGTTTACATATGTAAAATGTATGTATGTGTGTATGTATGTATGCATGCTACTTTTGCATGTTATGTAGTTCATGGTACTATTGCAAATCCCTTATACCCCTGTTCCATAAGATGTTGTCTATTATATGCCATCCCTATGTAATCTGGAGCGCATATCTTGCTTAACAATTTTGTGGTTTTATCGGTTCAGTCAACCCTTTATTCGTAAACATACTATAAACCTAGTATACCTAATTAGTCTTTTACATCCCACACATATTATCTGCAATAATACCATTAACATGTCCGACACTTGTTTTGTGTTTTTATTATTATTCTTTGTTTCTCTATGTAAAGCTGCTTTGAAGCAATGTAACATTGTAAAACCGCTATATAAATAAAATTGAATTGAAAAATTGAATACAAACGTACACCTGTATGAAACTTGTTACGTGTATCAGTCTTGTCAACCCAAACAACTTTTGCCCTGACACACCTTAGCTACGCTCAGCATGATGTCAGCCATTTTCGATTATTTGAAAAGCTTATGTTATTAACTTTTAAATACTCCTTCTAGGGATCATGTGATTGGCACCAAACTTGGTGAGCATTATGCCAATACACTGATGATTCAGAATTGCAAAGGGATTTTTGATATCTCTAACAGTGTTGCTTTGATGAGGCGGTACAATTATGGTAAAAATGGGAAACAGAAAGTCTAGTATCTACAGCATGCATTGAGCAATTTGTCAAACATAACAGATATGTTTATTCTGGTGGGCTGATGGCATTGATATGGCTATTGTGAGTCACGGTCATAGCACCACCAACTGTCAGAATGAAGTGTGTCACTTAAAACAAACTTCAATAAAGTCAAGGTACATTTAGCCAAGTCACTTCAGACATGGTCAGAATAATGTAGAGACATGGCTGATATAAAGCTCAAAAAGGATTTATGATATCTTAAATATTGTTGCCACGGCAATGTGTCAAACTTAAAAAACATTCAGGTGTATTGAGGTGCTTAACATGATTGAAATGGCATGAAATTTGACACACACATCACTGACTAAAGTGACAGGGTTAGATTTTCCTGTGGTCACCAAACACCAAATGGCACACATGTATTGTTCTCATCAAGCCGGACAACTTTCAATATTACATTCATTCACTTTGCCAAACAGGAAGTAGGCCATTTTGGATTACATGTGGATTTTCTGACAATTCCAGACTCTGATATTTTAAATACTCATCCTACGGGATTTATGGGATTGTCATCAAATTTGGTAAATATTATGCCAAAACATTGAAGATCGTAAATTGTGAAAGGATTTTTGATATCTCATTGTTTCCATGGCGAGGCAATAAATTGATTGCAAAAAATGAAAACAGGAAGTGTCTTGTATGTTCTGCATGCACTTGATGATTTCGTTCAAACTTGACCTGTCTGTTTGGTTTTAGGGGCTGATGACATAGAGGTGGCTATTGTTAGTCACAGTCATAATGCCACCAACTGGCAGAAGTATGTCACTTAAAACAAAGTTTAAAACAGACCTAAGTCGCTTCAACCTTTGTTTCAATCAATTTATAGTAATAAATGGAACAAGAACTGTCTCATATCTTCTGAAGGCATTGAATGATCTACATCAAATTTGGGAAATATGTTTGGTGTTGTGGGCTGATTAAAATAATATGGCTATTGTAAGTCATAGTTACAGTTAAAGCACCACCAGTTAGCAGCAGAAAGTGTGTCAAGTACAAAATACTTTCTGAGAAGCACTAGGTTAAGTAATGCTTGGGTCCTCATCGCTGCTTGCAGCTATTATTTAAATATTGAATTTACAGTCACAAAGTACCATGTCAAAGACTAATTAAACAATACAAACAGGAAAAACGGTAAGAAAACATTCTAGGAAACAAAAAGCAAAATGTACATTACATGTTCTTAAGCAAATATAATAATTAAGAAAATTTCTGTTTCTGTCATACTTTACATTTACATAATTACATCTGATCAAATAAGTAAAATGAACAGAAGATCCAATTTCATAGGTAATGTCAGTTTGACTTCATTTGATTTCAACATACGTAATGAAAAGTATGTAAAGTAAATGCCGATGCCGACAGAGACAAAAGTTACAGATTAAAGCTTTGACCTTTATGTAAACCTACTGAAGTCCAATTTCAAACATCCTTCACTTAAAAATAGCTAACTTTTCTTTCCCACAAAATATAATGAAACTGTACATGATTGTAGGATATATGAACAGTTGCAGTATCCTATCCCCAAACACACAGACAGATGCAGACACACAATACATTAGAAAATTAAAAACAGTTACAGTTATACATTAGATAATCCATATCTAATGATGCAGGCTACATCAAGAAAATGACTATCTGCAATTTTATAATTCCTTAATTATATATACCTAGAATCAGTTGCAGTCACGGTGGGCACTTGGTAGAAAGATCAACAATATTTTTTTAAAAAAAGCATTAAAAACATAACAAACATCAGAAACATCAAATGGGCACTGTGTGTGCTCTGGGTGACCCAAGTTAATTGGCTGATCCCATTGGCCCATTTTGTTTCCTATCATCATTTAATCATCCTATTTTTAAAAGTGTCAATAATGATAATAACAACAGTAATAAGTAACATTTGTGTGGGGAGCTGATAGGTGGGCACTGATAACTTTGGTTGCTAATACAAGGTTTGCAGAAATACAGTTATTTAAGAAACTCAAAAGTTCTGCCACAATTTGGCCACCTCCAGGTAAACAGCTATAACTGCTCTGGAATTAGCTTTAGGTGAAAACCAGCGGCTTTATGTTCACGGTGAGGATATTTTTAAAATTACACTGAGTGTATTTTTAAAATTACATAACCATGACTCTAAGCAACCAGAAACAACACCTTAGAATTGCAGCACCACTCACATTTTTACAAAAAAAAAAAATGTTGTCTTTCTGGTGAAATCAGTTCTTATATATGATCTCTGTCTGCTCATAAACCTACTATAAACCTAGTATGCCTAATTAGTCTTATACATCTCACACATATTATTTGCAATAATACCATTACCATGTCTGACATTTGTTCTGTGTTAATATTATTATTATGACTATATTTATTATTATTATTATTTTATATGTAAAGCTGCTTGGAAGCAATGCAACACTATAAAAAGCGCTATATAAATACAATTGAAAAACCTCTCTATCAGCCTTCCAAATTTCCTTCCTAATCTTACTTTAATTTTTTTGGTGATAATCTAGACCTAAGATTCTGGGGACTATCATATATGGTGACACATGAAGCAGGAGTTTACTGGCATAAAAGACGCCTTCCAGCCTAAAATGGAAGCACAGATAGATATGAGCGCCAGTGGGATTAGGGAAATGGTATGGGGTTAATTTTGTGCCAATAAAAATGAACACAAACTTTAAAGAAATGAACAAAAATAAATAATCTAAAAGAAGTAAAACTTTGAAAACAAAACAAACCTTACTTGCTTATCAGCATGTTTTGTCCTCCACAAACAGATGCAACAGGTTTACAGGGCACAGAAAAAGGAATATTACTAAAAAAAAACATAAAAAGCGTAATAGTGTGCTGCCAACATAATAATAGTGTTATATGATATCTGCAATTGCTTAATGGGAACATTGAGAAAAACAAAGGGTTAAAAGGATGTTATTACAATTAATCAACACTCTTGTGACACTTCAATTCAAGACCCACGGTCAAAGTACACAGACAGATAAATAAAATGTATAGTTTACTTGATGACACATCAAGCCATCAGAAAGACAAGCAATCACAAGGTCTCTCATGACGGCGCACCACAACACTTGCAGTCCCCCTGGGTGGGTGAATCAGAAACAACCAAAAGCAATCGTGGAAAGGTCAGACAGCTGTGGTCTGCTTGATGCTGTGAAAGCTGATATGTGTGGGGGAGGTGGGAATGGACATAGCTCTTGCCACTCTGATTCGCAAAGCGTGATTATCCTGCCAGCGATGCCAACGCTTTCTGGCTGCAGTTTGAACCTGTCCAGAAGAAACATCAGACTATTAAGGCAAAAAAAAATTATTTTCATAAAAACAGGGTTATAAACATCAACAACACATCTGGCATTAAAAATATTTTGTATGCCATTTTGTATGCCATTGTGGTATCTGTGAGCTACTTCCACATTTTTCTGCCCTGTCTGTGAAATCTGTGGAATGGTTTTAAATGTAACTAAAAGTAGGCTACTACTCTATTATTGGTAGCTGAAAGCCATTTAGAATATTTTGTGCTGCTAGTTTTAACATTTATTCATAAAGAAATTACAACTATAGTTACAATCAGCAATTAGCAGAATGCAGCTTTAAGATGTTTTATTAACTTGTATTTAAAATTAAAGCCAAGGATATATGATTTTGATTTTTGGGCTGATTATGAATGGTCATTTGGTCATGATATAATTTGGTGATGATCTAGCTCAAAAGGAGCAGCCGGTTTACATTCTGAATATTGCACGTTTAACATTTGTTGCTGGGCAACCACACGTCCTATCCTAAAAAAATCAATTAGCCACATACCTTTTTCATCATATGGATAAAAAGTTTAAGCTGTTTAAAAAAAGGAACAATACGAAGTTCAAAAGACAAGAAATAGGCAAATCCAATTAACAAAAATCATTCATTAAAATAATTCAGAAAAATAAAACTATTGACCAGAAATGTGTAGACATTTATGAATTTGCAAAATCTGCAAAGCTTTAGATCATAACTCACCATGATTATTCCTTGGATCAAAATTTTTGTGAGAATCAGGTATAGGGCTAGTGCTGGGATTTTTAAATTGTTATTATCATTTGAGTGATTTTAGATAATAGTATGGAGTAGGGTTGGGGTCTGCCAAAGGTTAAGATTAGGGTTAGCGTGTGCAACATGTTTTATTTTTTGGTTTCATTTAGAACCATTGACGTTAGTGTGCAATATTGCAATATCATATCATTTAACATAATTTTAGAATCTCCACAAGTTTGTGAAAAACCCGAAGATCCATGTTATTACACCAAATGTTTGATATTCTGTATGCATATTCCATCTGCAGTACATATGAGGTGCCTCTTTTCTCTGTGCCCTTGTTAATAGGTTAGAGCATTCACACTGCACACAGATGTGGCATGTCCAATGTGTTGCTGTAGCAGTGCAATCATTTTTCCATTGTGTCTATTTTTGCTGTGCTGCACATGCTGAATTAAAGTGATAGCCTGTGGTTCATGCTCAAAATGAACATAAATGAACATTGACATTGCAAACATGTCATATGCGAAAGCACAATGGTGCGTACCGCTTCTGCACTGCATACGTATTGCAATACGTACTGCAAAGTACTGTAAATGGAGTATGTGTGAACAGTATGTGTGTAATAAGTATTTACTTTTTTACATATTCTGCCTGGGCCAACTTGCCATAAAATAATGATACCGTGCTGTTTGTACAAAAAAGTGGAGTGGAGAATCACCACGTCAGGTGATACTAATAATAAGAATAAAACTTTGTATGAGGTTGATGAAGGTCATAAAAAGAGCCCATTATAGGAGAGCCGTTTGCAGGCAGCTGATAAATTGTTCTGTTCCCCTTGGATTCATGTATCGGCAGTAAATAGCCTCCCACATAATAATAGCTTTGGGTGGGAGAGGGCAGATAAGATGACGGGGTGTTATGGCTAGTGAAAGGGTATTTTGACAGAGTCAGCCTGCATTTCTGTCCTTCCATGAAATTACACTTATTATTGACTCACCTCCCCATTAAGAAAGCAGTAAAATACTGACACAAAGAATCCCTGTTGGAAAGAAGCAAAAACAATATCAGTTAAGACCTGCTAAACCAGGAGACTGTGTGTGTACATATGGTGAATCAAGGTTATTATTGTTAATGATTAATATTTTACTATTTCATACACCACACAGGTTTAGAACGACATAAGGTTGAGAAAATGATGATAGAGTTGAAATTTTTGGTGTAAATTATTTATTTGAAGTGCTCAAAAAAATAAAATATGGCACTGTGATGGACATGAAAAATAAAACTATTGTATTGAAATGAAACGATATCAAAAAAGTCGTGTAGATATAGCTGCAGCAAAAATCCGAAAATGTAATCCTAATCAGAGTCCAAAGGCAGGCAGCAAACAATCAAAACCATAAACAATCCAATAGTAACCAGGTAGACAATAACAAGAAAACGCTCTGTAATGTTAGCCGGGGCAAAACAAGACATCGCACAGAGTAACAGAAGTCCAGGGTTTAAATAGGCCGCTGATTGCGTGCAGGTGCACAAAACAGGAAGTAGTCAGCCACAGATACACGGCCCATGGGAAATATTTTTACAGTATTTATGCAGAGCCCTGCTAAAAAGTATAGCACACAATATACACAGGGAGTTGTTCGATATGGGATTCAAACATGGGTTATCCAGGCTAGTGTGCCACTGGGCCAGCTGCATAAAGACCAGGCTAAGCTCTAGGGGGAGCAGAGAACTACTCTACACAGGTTCTGTTCTAGGGAGGGCAGAGGACCTGCCATATCAAAAAAGGGTGCTACTCTGCACGCAACCCAGAGAAACAAAAATGAGAATGGTTGGCCCCATCCACCTGGAACTAATGGTCCTCTTTTTGCTTCCTGAGGATCAGTAGAGAGGGGTGCTACTCTATTCGTTCCATTTTTTTAAATTCAGAAAACTAGCAATATGATACCTATGATGGCTTATAAAGTATATGATACTTTAATGGTGCTTGTCCGTTGCAGTACCCATTCACTTTCATACTTTGGAAGAATCTCCATGAAATTTAAAAAAAAAATTACATTTTTGTGTTCCACAGAAGAAAGACAGTCAAACACAAAAAGGTCTGGAATGAAATGTGGGTAACAGAACTGTAAATAACTTACTCCTTTAAGAATTATGATTAACTGCTGATTTACATTCCAAGACCAAATAGGAAGCAAGGCAAAAAATTTTTCTGGTCAACTATCACATTAACTATTTAAGTCACCTGCAATTTACTCTGACCCGACTTCCATTTAAGGACGGTGGTTGAAGTAAGATGCTATAAGTAAATATAGGCTAAGACCTCAGTACAGACCTTATGTCATCTCACCTGAAATGACTGTAGAAATGAGTTGAAGTAGATAAAGACTACTTGAGAGATGTCATCCTCCCCAGGGTTCACAAAGAACAGCATATATGTGATGCCAAGTAACGGAAGCAGTACTAGAATCGCCTTCACAGCTTTCCTGCAATCATAAAGATAAAGATCATTAAACGTGTTTATTTAATTTTTTTTATTATACAGTCCTGTTCTATGTAATGTACTTATTAATTGTATTACAATAAGTATGTAATAACTAGATTATCTTACCATAAACCTAACCTGAACCCATATTAGATTTATGTAGTTACCTTACATAACTCAGTACATTGTTGGGTACTAAGTACACTGTAAGTAATGTCATAGGTGAAATTGGTAACCATCATGCCATTCTGATGATGATATATTCCCTGACACATCATAGAATTTTTAAGTTGTTTGTCAAAGCTGCACAAATTATTCACTTCATACTTAATTCAAAAGCTTTGTTTTTGCAGTAGATTCAAGTGCTTCAGTTGTAAGGAGGCCGTGCAACTACTACAAGCAGGAGTGATTCTTAATCTCCTTATGAAGTCATGTTTCAGCAGCAGGTCCCTGTTTTACTCTGTTATTTTTACTACTTGCTGAATCTAACTGTATTTTCTTATTTCTGCTCTAACTGCATGCTGAAGACATGGTACTCCAAATAAGCTTTTAAACTGAAAAATCTGTCCTCCACACTGATTGATGTCCAGATATCCTTGAATTATTTACCAATGACACATCATTTGATCTCTCATCAAATGTGACAACAAAATGAGCAATTATATCATTTAAAACAAGGAAATGTTTCTTTTCATGATTATGCTATTAGATTTTGCACCCTGGCAGCCTCTAGTGGATGGAACAAAAGGTTGCTCCTTTTGGGACTGAATCCTCAACTGCGGCTGCATTTAGCCTCATATGACAATGCCATTGGTTTGGAAAGGTTCATACAGCTCTCTATCCGTGTGTCCAACAGAGTCCAAATCATTATGGAAGGCCAACAGGCTGTATAACACCATCTGCAGTCATCCCAGCCCCTCAGCTTTCCAGAACCAGGCAATAAAGTCATGCAAGTCGACTATTCAAGACTCCATCCTTCAGAGCAGCAGAGGGTCTTTTGCTTATAGAATTTAATATCTGGGAACCTTTTCCGCCACCTGCCAAGTCCATTCCATCAGTGGAAAGAAAACTAAAGGGTTACTTTCCAGGCTACTTTCCACACTGACTCAAGAGTAATTCATCATCATGGGTGAACCAGTGCCCCATAGTAAAATTTCTCCACTTTCCATTCCAGAGCAAAACGTCATAGAGATGTATATCCTTCTTCTTCCTGGCCAAGAAGGACGGAGGTTTGCAGCTCTGTGTAGATTACTATGCCCTGAACAAGATCACTTTAAAATTCTGGTATCCTCTTCCCCTCATCCCAGCTACCCTGGAACAACAGGGGCTACAGTGTTTACCAAGTTGGGCCTCTGCAGTGCATAGTCAGGTTCAGGTCTGGTCCCTGGCGGTTCAGGTCTGGTCCCTGGCGGTTCAAGTCTGGTCCCTGGAGGTTCAAGTCTGGTCCGCCCTGGTTCCTGAGACCCGGTCCGCCCTGGCTCCTGAGATCCGCTCAGGATCCGCTCAGGCGTGAGGACACGCATTTATGGGAGGGGGCGTTATGTTACGAAGCCGGGCTCCCACGGCAAGCGACTTTGGTTGATGTCCCATGTGTTTTATGTCATTTCCTGTTTTAGTTTAATCGTTTGCACCTGTGTTTATTTGATTGTTATGTGTATTTAAGTTCCGGGTTTGGTTAGTGTGTTCGTGGGTTATTGTTAGAAGTCGATTGTGGTTTTGTCGTCGTTCTAAGTTCTCAGTCTGTGGATTTATTTGTATTTTGCCTGGTTTCTGATTATCGCATGTATTTTGGATTACTCTTTTGGATTGCCTTTAGGACACCGTTGCCTGGATTATATGTCTATCACCGTGGTTTGTTTTTGTTTAGTTAACTGTTTCCTGTGTTTGTTATTTCATTAAATATCGTTTATAATTTAGTTCCATGTTCACGTCCCGTTTATTTTACACAAACACAACCGTCCATCCGTTCTCTCACCGTAACAATGCCATTATTAAGATGGGAAGAGCCAGGATATTATTTTATATTACTCCAATAGTGTTTAGTAAAAAAATAAAGTCATGTATGTCTAGAATGCCTTGAGGGTGAGTAATTTGTCATTTTTTATTTTTGGGTGGAGAATTTCTTTAAGGCAAACATTTCTGCAGCAGTGACAAAGACCTATACTGTATACTATACAAAGAACAAAGAAGTGACAAAGACCAATACTATTGTGTGAGTTGGAGGACATGTTGGTCTAAACAAATTAATCTTGATCCTTTTGTTCATCTGGTAAATGTCTAGTGTTAAGTATTAGCCTAAGTTCTTTACCTGTATTGTATTATTTCCGATGTGGTGGAGGTTCTCAGCTTTGTCATTAAAATGCGAACAATGTTGAACAGGAACACAAAGTTTATCTATATTAGGGAAGATAAAAAACATGTATGTAAAAAATAGTCATGTAACCTTAAAATGATCAAAATGAATAGCGTTTAATACATATTTAATACATATAATACATATTCATTGTTGCTCTTATTGTTGTTAAAATTGCTTCCTTGTCCTCATTTGTAAGTCGCTTTGGATAAAAGCGTCAACTAAATGACTAAATGTAAATATTTAATGGGGCAATATTCATTACAAGTTACAAGTGGAGTTTATTGTCATTTCAACCATATACAAGTACATAGTGAAACGAAACAACGTTGCTCCAGACCTACGTAGATGCTACATAAGACAAACACTAAACAAATACTGAACATCACAAACATACAACGGTTACATAATTTAATCATAATATATACATAAAAGCACAAGTGAAAACATGTGCAGACAGCAAAAGACAGTACAAAGACTATTGGGACAAACTATGAGCATAGTAAGTCCCAGTGCACCGTCGACCAGTACACAGTGACAGTAACAGCTGTAAACAAATGTAAGCAAAAGTGTTAACAGTAAACATATCAGATGTGTCAGGATCCTGGCTCTGTCTAGTCTTTGAAATCGCGCTTCGCCAGGATCCTGACTTTGTCTTGTTACGTGTCAGAGCGTGAGGATCAGACTCCGTCTTATCTGTCTCTGTTTAGTTTCGCTTTAGGACGGAGCCTGGACTCGCGCTCTGGGTGTGCGTTATGTGTGGTAGCACATGGCTATTGCATATTCATCGGCCATGTGCTCCGGTCTTACGTCATTCCCCCGCCTCCTCGTTCCCTTGTTACTCATTTTGTTAATTTCGCGCACCTGTTTGTAATTGTTCCCCTTGTGTATTTAATCCCCTCGCGTTTGTTGTCTTGTGCTGGTCCGTCTGGTCATTTGGATCGTCGTTTCTTTCTCCGCGTTCTAGTTTAAGATTAGTTTGAAGATTCGTTGTTTGTTCTCGCTTTTAGTAACCCCGTTATTCGTTATCAGCTTTAGTTTGTCCCTCCCTTTGATCAGTGACGGTGTTTCGTGTCCTTTCCTGTGTTGTCTTTTGTAATCATCGCAGTGTTTATTCCGTCTAGTCTGTGCTGTTTGTTGTTTAACTTTTAGTTGGTATTATTTTTGTTTAGTTAGTTTAGTGTTAAATTATTATTTATAATATTCTGTTGTTTCCCTATCATTTGAATTATAATTGTTCTTTAGTTCTGACCTTGTTTGTTATTGTTATTATTAGTTTGATAACTGTTGTTTAATTTGTAGTATTTGTTAATAAATTTGTTTTTTCTTTGATTCCTGTCTGCATCTGGATTTGTTCCGTCCCAAATCCTGACAAGATGTGCAAAAGAACTGTAGAGGCTGGGGAATGCCCAGCTGTGTGCATATATAGGTTTGTGTGTGTGTGATCCTTCAGTCCAGTTACTGACTGTTGAGCAGCCTGATGGCATGGGGGAAAAAGCTATTGCACAGTCTGGTTGTGGGGGACCGAATGCTACGGTACCGTCTGCCAGAGGGTAGGAGGGTAAAGTGTGCATGGGAGGGGTGTGTGGGGTCATCTACAATGCTGGTGGCTTTGCGGATGCGGTGTGAGGTGTAAATGTCCGTGATGGAGGGAAAAGAGACCCCAATGATCTTCTCAGCTGTCCTCACTACCCGCTGAAGGGTTTTGTGGTTAGATACGGTGCAATGCGAAAGCGAAGTGGAGAGCTGATGACGACGGCGGACTCCGGAGTAGGAAACTGGCGGGGGAAGCACTGAAACACAACACACAACAATGCAGATGGCCTGAAGCTTCGACAGGACAAGACGAGACACAAACTAAGCTGGCTGGCTAAGGTACTAGAAAAGTGGAATTACTATCATTTTACTGGACTCGACTAAGCTTGACTAGACAAGACTAAGACTTTAGGAACAGAAAGTTAGCGCTTGGTCAGGAAACGGGAACATTCACAACAGTCTTACAATGAGGGGAAAACATGAGGGAAATATAAAGGGGAGAGAATGAGCACACGAACAGGTGAAAGTGATAACGAAGATGAGGCACGGCTGGGAAAAAAAAGAGGGCGGGGCTGACATGGACAACAAAACTCTGACACAAAACAAAACAATACAAACCCAGCTGATCAGACCGACGTCCTGACATACAGAGCTACACTTCATTTAACAGTTATAAGGTGCAATACATAAGTATCTAAACTACACATTTAATATCTGATATCTGACTTTATGCAAAAACCTGATATTATAGCAAGAGCAGACCTGTCAATCATTTTTAATGTTACTCTACAATATCTGGATTTCATATTTACATTTTCCATTTTTCTAATTAAGGACACACCAAAAATTTGGCTGCTTAAAATGGCATTATGGAAAAAGGACTGAAAATATAAACCAAACATATCTGCTGCATTGCCTGTCCTGACAGTGCTCACACTCACTATAGCCGATCATGTCAGCATATCATAACTTAGAATGAAAACTAATAAATATACCAAAAACAGCAGAAGCTCTGTACGATGCATGACTGCACGTTATTGCACCTTAAGGATGTTCTATTGTCAAAAATTATGTACATTAACTTGTGCATGTTTTAAACCAAGCTTAGATCCTTGTGTAAAATGCAACAGACTCTACACATATGGATGTGAATGATCAGCGGCTCTGTCAGCTCTCTCCCCTTCTAGAGCATCATCATGAAGGAAACCCACCTTGCTAGAGAGTATCACACAGAATTATGCATGTTATGAATTATGGCATGCAGAATTCAAGTTAGGTGGGCAAGGCTGATGGCTAGGCTAGCATAGGCTAGCACAGCAGATCCTGCCCTGGGCAGAGACCAAGACTACTCTCCATCAGAGCTACACTATATTGCCAAAAGTATTCACTCAACTGCCTTTGGACGCATCTGAACTTCACACAACTTCCACACCAAACTCGCGCATCCATGTCTTTATGGACCTTGCTTTGTGCACTGGTGCGCAGTCATGTTAGAACAGGAAGGGGCCATCCCCAAATTGTTCCCACAAAGTTGGGAGCATAGAATTGTCCAAGATCTTTTTGTATGCTGAAGCATTCAGAGTTCCTTTCACTGGAACTAAGGGGCCAAGCCCAGCTCCTGAAAAACAACCCCACACCATAATCCTCCCTCCACCAAACTTCACAGTTGGCACAATGCAGTCAGAGAAGTACCGTTCTCCTGGAAACTGCCAAACCCAGAGAATGTGTCTCCACTGCTCTAGAGTCCAGTGGCGGTGTGCTTTACACCACTGCATTCGTCACTTTGCATTGCACTTGGTGATGTATGACTTAGATGCAGCTGCCCGGCCATGGAAACCCATTCCATAAAGCTCTCTATGCACTGTTCTTGAGCTAATCTGAAGGCCACATGAACTTGGAGGTCTGTAGCGATTGACTCTGCAGAAAGTTGGCAACCTCTACACACTATGCGCCTCAGCATTCGCTGACCCTGCTCTGTCATTTATGTGGCCTACCACTTTGTGGCTGAGTTGCTGTCATTCCCAATCGCTTCCACTTTGTTATAAAACCACTGACAGTTGACTGTGGAATATTTAGTAATTTCACGACTGGACTTGTTGCCCAGGTGGCATACTATCACAGTACCATGCTGAAATTCACTGAGCTCCTGTGAGCGACCCATTCTTTCACAAATGTTTGTAGATGCAGTCTGCATGCCTAGGTGCTTCATTTTATACACCTGTGGCCATGAAAGTGATTGGAACACCTGAATTCAATTATTTGGATGGGTGAGTGAATACTTTTGGCAATATAGTGTATTAACATTCCAGGGCATGCAAACCTGGCAGCTGATATCCTGTCAAAAAAGGGTCTGAGGCCTGGGAAGTGATGGCTCCATCCAGAAGTGGTTGAGTTCATTTGGCAGAGGTAAGGTCAAGCGGAAGTGGATTTGTTCGCTTTAGAGTAGTCGACCCACTGTCCCCTCTGGTTTAGCCTCCAACCTGTTGGGGATGGATGCCATTTTGCAGACGTGGCTGAGGCTGTATCTTTTTGCCTTTTCCCCAATAGCTTTACTCCCAGGAGTCCTAGCAAGAATTTGGCAGGACCGAGTACATCTATTCTTGATAGTGCTATTCTGGCCAACCCGAGTCTGGTTCCAGACCTAATCTGTAGCAGATATGTGTCCCTTGGGAACTTTCAGTCTGGAGAAACATATCTTTCACCCCTGGTCTGAAATTTTTAAACTGGGGCAGCGCCTAAATACAACTGAGGTTGTAGAGACAATTCTGAATAATTCTGTAATTCTGCTTCTGCTATGGAATTGTATGCCCTGAAATGGCAGATCTTTGTGTCATGGTGTGTCATACAAAGCATTTTGTATATTATTGCTGTGTTTGTTTGATGCTGGAATACACGTGATTTATGAGAATCTTACAGAGCGCCAGTCACATCATATTCAGAAGCTTTAGAATCAGAATCAGAACTTTATTGCCAATTAACATGGACAAGGAATTTACCTTGTGTACTTGAGTTTAACAGACAGAAAAACAATAATAAGAATAATTAAAATAATTATCCATGACATGGATATTATAACGCTATGCAAATCTTCTATAAGAACTGAAAACATAATTTAAGAATATCAATTTCGGAAAATTAACATTGATATTAACTGTACATTAGCGCAGTATGTGCAAAGTGGGTCCACTGCAAATGCTCACAGTTTGAGGCAGAAGGTGCATTTTACAGCTTTGTAACACATATATAGCAACTGTGAAGTTTCTCATAAAGTAATATAATGTATAGTGTACATGAAGGTGGGTAGAGACCATAGTGTGTCCCAGGTATTGTATGAGGCCAGTTGCGGATGGAAAGAAACTGTTTTTGTCGTGTGAGGTTCTGGTCTTCATGTACCACAGCCTCCGGCTGGAGGGAAGTGACTCTAATAGTTTATGTCCCGAGTTAGCCACAATCTTAACTGCTCGCTTTAGGGTCCTGGAAGTGTACAGGTCCGGAAGGGATGGCAGATGCAGCCAATTACTTCTCAGCAGAATGAATGACACATTGCTGTCTCCCTTTGTCCTTAGCACTAGCAGCAGCCCACCAGACAGTGATGGAGGAGGTGAGTTTAGACTCAATAATGAAGGTGTAGAAGTGCACTATCACTGTCTTCGGCAGGCTGAACTTCTTTAGCTGCCACAGGGAGCACATCCTCTGGTATGCTTTTTTTAAATCAGAGACCTGATATTTAGCTCCAACTTGAAGTCCTGGGTAATGATTGTTCCCAGAAAGTGGAAGGAATCACAGTGTTGAGTGGGGAGTCACACAGGATGATGGGGAGGGTGGGGCTGGGTTCTTCCTGAAGTTTACGACCATCTCCACTGTTTTCACTACATTAAGCTCCAGGTTGTTCTGATTGCACTAGGTTACCAAATTGTCAATTTCCCACAAATGAGGGGGTTGTCATCCGCAAAACTTCAGTAGTTTGAAGGACTAGTGAGTGAGGGTGACGGTGCAGCTGTTGATGTACAGGGAGAAGAAGAGAGGGGAAAGAACACAGCCTTGGAGAGAACCGGTACTGGTGGTCCTAAATTATGATATGTGTTTCAGAATTTGTGTTTCCATTTCCACATACTGCTTCCTGTCAGACAGGAAATCTGTGATTGTTGAAGGTCTTGGAGCACTGGCGCATCATCATGGCATATCTCCATACAGCGAGGTGTTAAAGATATCTGTAAACGCTAGTGACAGCTGATCAGCAACAGCCATTGGAGGGGCTGTTGATGTGCAGCTGTGAAGAGGCCCCAGCCCTCACTTTGGTGGGTGTGGTGAAGGTGATTGGCTGAAGCAGAAGCTTAGGGCTGTGTCACAGGGGATGGTGTCAAGACTGTCCCATTGTCTTTTAAACTGATAAAAGAACTCATTTAGGCTGTTGGCCAGTCACAGGTCGTTAGCAGAGTGTGGGCCTTTAGTTTGCAGTTTGTGATCTGTCAGCGGAGTCACTGGCTGAGAGCTGCTGTTGCAGTTTCTCAGAGTACATCTGTTTCTTAAACTGCCTTGCTAAACTTGTGCTTGGACTCATTAAACATGGTCATAAAGTGGACAGAGGGACCCAGTGCAGCTTGTGAGACTGCGTGCATTTCATATTATAGTGTAATAATGGTCCAGAATATTTTCCTCGATTAATAGATTGTATGTATCTGGGGAGTTCTTGTGTGAAGTTACTTTTGATTAAGTGAACAAAAACAGTAACAGAAAAGTCTGTGTGTGTGTGTGTGTAACGAAGAGTCAGACTGGGTTGGATCTATCTGCAGTAATTTATTAACATTGTCGTCAGGCAAGATCAGTAACAGTAAACAGATACAACGTAGGCTAGGCAAAAGGGTAAACGTAAAAAGGGTAAAAAGGGTAAACGAGACAGGCACAGGTCAAGGCAGGCAGCAAACAATCGATAACGGTAAAATAATCCAAGAGACAAGGGCAGGCAGCAAACAATCGAAAACGAGAGACAATCCAAATCATACATGATAAACACACCGACAATAGACAGGGAAAATGCTCAGTAATGATGCCAGGGCAAATCAAGACTTCGCAAAGTACAACTGAAAATGTCTGGTTTATATGGGAAGTGGTTGATGAGTTGCAGATGACGAAACAGGAAGTAATCAGTCCAGGTAAGTGCATGATGGAAATTGTAGTCCAGGGGGATCTGATCAGTACTCCGGTGAGGGTTCCCTCTAGCCTCCACCGTAACAGACACCTGTTAATCTGGGTAATCTGTTTAAGAATCTTAAATGGACCAACATACCTGGGATTTAATTTCTTGCATGGAAGTTTAAGGCGTAGATCTTTGGTGGATAACCAAACCCATTGACCAGGGACGTACTTGGGACCGGTTCTGCGATAAACATTTGCTCGTAGTGTCTGTCTTCTGACCGCATGTAGTAAATGCGTTTGGGCTCAGTCCCAGACCTCTTCACTTTTCTGAAGCCATTTGTTTACTGATGGAAGCTCCGCTGGTTCACCAGACCAGGCGAATAGAGGGGGTTGGAACCCACGAATGCATTTAAAAGGGGTTAATCCTTTTGAGGATTTAATTAAAGAGTTTTGTGCATATTCGGCCCACATCAAAAATCTTCTCCACTCCGTCTGGTGTTCCTGACAATAAGATCTGAGAAATTGTTTGACTGGGGATGGTAACCAGACGTAAGGCTAATATTTACTCCTAGATTCTTAAAAAAGGCAGACCAGACTCTGGACGTGAACTGGGGTCCTCTGTCTGAGACAATGTCTTCAGGTTCTCCGTAAAATCTAAAGACGTTATTGCATAAAAGTTCCGCTGTTTCTAGTGATGTGGGGAGTTTGGGTAGCAGAATGAGTCTACAAACCTTTAAAAACTGGTCGATTATTGTTAATATAGTGGTGTTGCCCTGAAAGGTGGGTATGTCCGTTATAAAGTCTATTGCGATATGTGACCAAGGACGCTGCGGAGTAGGCAATGGTTGTAGTAGTCCAGCTGGTAACTGTCTAGGGGTTTTAGAAGTTTGACATACCGTACACTGATGGATGTATTTGATGACGTCGGAAGAAAGGGAGGACCACCAGTAGCGATTCTTGATTAGTTCCAACGTGGCCGTGATACCAGATGACCTGAACTAGGAGAGTCATGAATTAAGGTAAGCAATCGTTCACGGAGGGACTCAGGTACAAGGGTGAGGTTCGTGGGACATGATGAGTTGGGGGGATTTTGGCTGTTGAATTAATTTCCGTGGCGATGTCCCATTGTACTGGGGCTACTAGCAGTTTGTCAGGAATAATTGGTTCGGGGTTAGAGAGTGTGGGAGTTTCATCAGTTTGACGTGATAGGGAGTCTGCTTTAGTGTTCTTTGATCCGGGCCTATAAGGAACAGTGAATTGAAATCATTTGAAGAATAAGGCCCATCTACCCTGTCGTGGATTGAGTCTCTTTACGGTAAGTATTACAAATTTTTGTGATCGGTTAATACTGTAAACGGGTGAGAGGCCCCCTCTAGCCAGTGTCTCCACTGTTTGAGAGCTAGTTTTATGGCTAAGAGTTCCCGGTTACCCACACCATAATTACGTTCGGCCAAGGAAAGTTTGCGCGAGAAAAAGGCACATGGGTACAATTTGGGAGGCTAGCCATGTCGTTGAGAGAGAATAGCATCCACCCCCGTGTTGGAGGCATCTGCTTTAACTACAAATGGAAGATTGGGGTCGGGGTGTTTAAGAATGGGGGCTGAAGTGAACCTTTTCTTTAACTCTTAGAAGGCAGATTCTGTTTGCGGAGACCATTTTAATCTACTAGATGTTTGTTTCGTTAGTGAGGTCAATGGGGCTGCTACTGAACTAAAGGCTCGGATGAAGCGTCTCTAAAAATTAGTGAAGCCTTAGAATCTCTGCAATTCCTTGACAGATGTGGGTTGGGGCCAATTAGATACAGCTTCTACCTTGTGTTCATTCATGGCAACGCCTTCTGGGCTAATAACATATCCTAAAAACGAGGTACTGGAGCGATGGAAGTCAAATTTTTCTTGTTTTACGAACAATTGGTATTCGAGTAGGCGCTTTAACACAGCTCTAACGTGTTGTGCGTGGTCCTCGGCCGAGTTTGAGTAAATTAGTTTATCATCTATACAAATGATTACCCATTTCTCTAACATATACCTGAACACATCATTCATAAAAGACTGAAATACCGAAGGACTATTGGCGAGGCCGAAGCGCATAACTAAATACTCGTAGTGCCCTGACGTGGCAGAGAAAGCGGTTTTCCATTCGTCTCCTTCTCTAATCCTAACCAAGTTATAGGCACTATGTAAATCGATTTTTGTGTAAATCTTGGCTTGTCGAAGTTGCTCTAAGGTGGCTGGCACTAGTTGCAAAGGATACCGGAACTTTATGGTCACTTCATTTAGAGCTCGATAGTCAATACAGGGTCTTAACCCCCAGTCCTTCTTTTTTACGAAGAAAAAAACAGCTGAAGCTGGAGAATTGGAGGGTTGAATGAAGTTTTTTTCTAATTTCTCTTTAATATAAGGAAAATGTGACCCTTAGGGGGTTCAGCACCGGGTTTAAGCTCGATTGCGCAATCAACAGAACGATGTGGAGGTAATTGGGAAGCCTTCTTGGAACTAAACACCTCTATGAGATCTCTATATTCTGCGGGGACATTTTCTTTAGAGGTAGTAGAACTGATGGGTAGTATGGGAATTCTATGGACAGGATTCTGAAGGCCTTGTAGAAAACAATTGGCACCCCATTGTTGCAACTCTCCCTCTTTCCAGGAGATAACGGGTTCGTGCTGCTGTAACCATGGTAGACCTAAAATATCTGGGTGGTGTGGGGAGAGGATAATGTAAAGTTGTAGAACTTCTTGATGGATGCTGCCAACCTGTACCTTGATGTTCTCAGTTAGTCGTGTTCTCCCTCTTTCTCCTAACGGCCGTCCGTCTAACGCCTCCACTGTTAAAGAACAATTAGATGAAGACAAAGATATACCATGTTTTTGAACAAATTCCTCGGATGTGAAATTACTGGCAGCGCCAGAGTCAATTAAGAGCCATGGTACTCAAAATCTGGTTTGTTAACTACAAAGTGACAGGTTCAAAGTTCTCTCAATAGCAACAGAGTTAACACTCACCCCTAGTCGATCTGTGATGGTGGACGGACTGGACGAGGAGGCTTTCAGGTGACCGGGATTTCCGCAGTATAGGAGAGGTGATTCTGAATCCACCTAGTTCGTTCTTCCTGGGTCAGGTGCGTAAACCCCAGTTGCATAGGTTCAGCTTGCAAAACATTTTCCAGGCAGTGCACAGAGTTTGGTCTACGTGAGCGTATGAGATTATCTAACTGGATCGTTAGATCGATGAACTCTTCAAGGTTTCTACCCTCATCCCTACAGGCGAGTTCAGACTGAAGTTCCGGGTTGAGGCTCCTGCGTAAAAGCAGCTTTAGAGTATCTTCCACCCAATTTGTTTGAGCTGCTAGAGTCCGGAAAGTTAAAGCATATTCTGAAGCTGATTGTTTTCCTTGAACCAGGGTTAATAGCTGTTCTCCGGAACTCATACCACCTGTTAAATGCTCAAAAACATCCCGGAAGCATTGGAGAAAGATGTCGAAGGTGGGGAACATCGATCTATCTGAACTCTCCCTGTAGCCCAGTCTAATGCTTTTCCGGTTTTCTGCTAGAGCCATTAGGGTAGAGAGAAGGTTGTTAAATTACGAAAAGTGAACACTGAAGCAGAAATCCTTTACATTTTGCAGGGGAACCATCAAATTTCTCAGGAAAAGCAAGTCGTGTGCTTACCGGAGTAGTTGTACTAGACGCTGGTAGGTTAGGTGGTGTTGCAGTGGCTGAAGTCATCTCGGGAGGTTTAATTTTAATTCCCTGTAGAGCTTTGACCAGTTCCTCAGTTAGTGAGGGAGTCTGTTGAGCTGGTGCTGGTGTACTACTAGCTGTGAAGCCTGTAGTGTTAATTCGGCCGACAACTGGGCGGAAGCTGCTGGATCCTGTAATGGCGAAGTCTTCTGTAATGAAGTCTTCTGTCAGACTGGGTTGGATCCATCTGCAGTAATGTATTAACAGAGTCGTCAGGCAAGATCAGTAACAGTAAACAGATACAATGTAGGCTAAGCAAAAGGGTAAACATGAGACAGGCGTAGGTCGAGGCAGGCAAACAATTGATAATGGTAAAATAATCCAAGAGACAAGGGCAGGCAGCAAACAACCGAAAACGAGAGACAATCCAAATCATACACGATAAACACAACAACAATAGACAGGGAAAACACTCAGTAATGATGCCAGGGCAAATCAAGACTTCGCAAAGTACAACTGAAAATGTCTGATTTATATGGAAAGTGGTTGATGAGTTGCAGGTGACGAAACAGGAAGTAATCAGTCCAGGTAAGAGCATGATGGGAATTGAAGTCCATGGGGATCCGATCAGTACTCCGGTGAGGGTCCCATCTGGTGGCGCGGTGGAGAAGAGGTTGGAGCCTCCACCGTAACAGTGTGCTATACATACAGTATCTGGTCAACAAGTGTACACTGTGCTTTCTGCACTTTGGCTTGTGATGGAATGTAAACACTGACCAGTATGAATGAGGTCAACCCACGTGAAGAGTTACAAGTTACAAGTTACAAGTTACAAGTGGAGTTTATTGTCATTTCAACCATATACAAGTACATAGTGAAACGAGACAACGTTTCTCCAGATAAGGTGCTACATAACAATACTAAACAAACACTAAACATCACAGACATAAGGGCTACATAAATTAAACAGAGTATATACTGTGACGAGTCTCTCCGGGCTGATCAGCGTCGCCCTGGCAACCGAGGCGCCGCACCTGCACTAGCTCATCACCGGCGCCTCGGACACAGCTGGAC